>OVBA01000215.1:0-21232 GCA_900406435.1 Lepidium aucheri
GTTACTCCTTTGATTTACGTAATATATGAAGTTTTATTAAATTTCTTGCAAATAAAATAGAAACGATGTCTATGTGACATTAAAATATACTTAGGACACATAATTATAAGTGTAGATTTTTATTATGTATTTTAANTATGTCGAAAACTCAATATTTCCGTAGGGGTTAGCCCACGGATTTGGAGATAATTTTTAAAAATTTGATATTTTTCTCTAATTTCATATTGACATCCTACACTGACATATGATGAATATCAAAGAGGTTTGAGACCTAAATTGTCCTAATCTTTCAAGAAAATTTGAGATATAATATTGGTTACTCATTTGATTTACGTAATATATGAAGATTTATTAAATTTCTTGGCAATAAAATAGAAACGATGTCTATTTGACAATAAAACATGCTTAGGACACATAAATATAAGTGTAGATTGTTATTATGTATTTTAATACAACACTAAAAGGGACAAATTTCATTATATAAAAAATATATCGAAAACTCCAAATCTGTGAGTTATAGCCTTCTAAAAATAACATGTCATATCATTTTTAATTACTTGTAGGAGATTATAATTTTTTCATGTTTTTACTAAATAACTCATTTTCTTGCAAATTCGTGGGTTATAACCTTCTAAAAATAATATTTCCTGTCATTTTTGATATTTTTATATCACATGTTTTAGAAAAATAACACATTTTTCTTCAAATTTGTGAGTTATAACCTTTTAAAAAATACATTTCATAACATTTCTAATTACTTGTAGTAGATTATATTTTTTCATATTTTTCTAAATAACTCATTTTCATACAAATTCGTGGGTTATAACCTTCGAAAAATAATATTTCGTATCATTTTTGATATTTTTATGATTCTATAGACTTCATATGTTTTGGAAAAATAACTCATTTTTATACAAATATATGAGTTATAGCCTTCTAAAAATAATATTTCACATCATTTTTGATTACTTGTAGGAGATTATAGATTTTGCATGTTTTTACTAAATAACTCATTTTCTTGCAAATTCGTGGGTTATAACCTTCTAAAAATAATATTTCATGTCATTTTTGATATTTTTATGATTTTATAGATTTCAAATGTTTTGAAAAAATAACTCACTTTTCTACAAATCTGTGAGTTATAGCCTTCCAAAAAATAACATTTCTCATCATTTTTGATAACTTGTAAGAGATTATAGATTTTGCATGTTTTTATTAAATAACTAATTTTTATGCAAATTTGTGGGTTATAACCTTCTAAAAATAATATTTCATGTCATTTTTGATATTTTTATGATTTTATAGATTTCAAATGTTTTGAAAAAATAACTCACTTTTCTACAAATCTGTGAGTTATAGCCTTCCAAAAAATAACATTTCTCATCATTTTTGATAACTTGTAAGAGATTATAGATTTTGCATGTTTTTATTAAATAACTAATTTTTATGCAAATTTGTGGGTTATAACCTTCTAAAAATAATATTTCATGTCATTTTTGATATTTTTATGATTTTCTAAAAATCACATGTTTTGGAAAATTAACTCATTTTTTTACAAATTTGTGAGTTATAGCCTTCTAAAAATAACATTTCACATCATTTTTTATTACTTGTAGAAGATTATAGATTTTGCATGTTTTGGAAAATAACTCATTTTCTTGCAAATTTATGGGTTATAACCTTTTAAAAATAATATTTCATGTCATTTTTGATAGGGAGAGTTTCAAAAATGCCCTTTTTGGCATGCTCTTTTTTAAAACTTGCCCTTTCTTTTGGAAATTGGGAGAGAGAAATAGGCATGAGGGGACACTTTTTGAAAAGGGGCATTTCTTAAAATTCCTCTTTTTGATATTTTAATGATTTTATACATTTCGCATGTTTTGGAAAAATAACTCATTTTTCTACAAATCTGTGAGTTATAACCTTATAAAAATAATATTTCTCATCATTTTTGATTACTTGTAGGAGATTATAGATTTTACATGTTTTTACTAAATAACTCATTTTTATGCAAATTCGTGGGTTATAATCTTCTAAAAATAATATTTCATGTAATTTTTGCTACTTTTATGATTTTATAGATTTCACATGTTTTGGTAAAATAACTCACTTTCTACAAATTCGTGAGTTATAGCCTTCAAAAAATAACATTGCATATCATTCTTAATTACTTGTAGGAGATTATATTTTTTCATATTTTTACTAAATAACTTATTTTCCAACAAATTCATGGGTTATAACCTTCTAAAAATAATATTTCATGTCATTTTTGATATTTTTATGATTTTATAGATTTCACATATTCTAGAAATTTGCTACACGCGCTCAACGCCCAGGGAAATTTGCTACACGCGCTCAACGCGCTTATGCTGCGAGTGGGATAAGTTTTAACTCTTGATTTTATTTGACGCTCCCTACGCGCTTGTCTAACGTGGACACGGCCGAGTTGTTTGGGCCTTTTAAATCCAGGAATAATGTGGGCTTTGGTGAATCGTTTGGGCCTTTTAAAATCAGAGGATTAATATGGGCTTAGCCGAGTAGTTTGGGCCTTATAAATTACAGAATTATGTGAGCTTCGCCGAGTCCTTCAGGCCTTTTAAAATCTCGTAAAATAGTAATAATAAGGCTAGGCCCATATTTAAGTGTAATAAGTGTAAACGCATTTTATTGAGAAGAAAATAAAATGATCAAATATTTGGGCTTATGAGGGATGTCTAAAGCCCACAACATCCAAAAACAGCTCAAAACGTTTTTTTTTTATTATTAACATTTTGCAGGAAGTTTTTATCTTCTTTTTTTCTTCTATCTACAATGAGACAGAAATATTTCTTATATATATTAAATTTTTAAAAAATATTCATACGTTTGCCTAATATTTCATTTTTTTGTTCTTTTTTCTATTGTTTTTTATTGAGAAGAAAATAAAATGATCAAATATTTGGGCTTATGAGGGATCTCCAAAGCCCATAACATCCAAAAACAACTCAGAATTATTTGGGCTTACTTAAGAAACTGGGCCATCAAGTGATCAGAATTTTTTGGGCCTATTTAAAAAACTAGGCCATCAAGTGATCAGAATTGTTTGGGCTTATCAACTGATCAGAATTAATAAGGCTTATTTAAGAAACTGGGCCTTAAACTGATCACAACTGTTTGGACTTATTTAAGAAACTAGCCCATTAACTGATTAGAATGTTTAGGCTTATTTATGTGACTGGCCCATATTAAGCCATGGTGGGTTTACTCCTGAGCAATGAACGTGGGCTTTATTTAGGCTGATCAGTAATGTTTGGGCTTATTTAGGAAACTGGCCCACTAACTGATCAGAAATGTTTGAGCTTATTTAAGGAACTGGGCCATCAACTGATCAGAATTGTTTGGCCTTATTTAAAAAACTGGGCCTCTAAGTGATCAGAATTGTTTAGGCTTATTTCAGAAACTGGGCCATCAACTGATCATAATTCTTTGGGCTTATTTAAAAAAATGGGCCTTAAACTGATCAGAACTGTTTGGGCTTATTTAAGAAACTGGCCCATTAACTGATCAGAATATTTGGGCTTATTTATGTGACTGGCCCATATTAAGCCATGGTGGGTTTACTTGTGACCAATGAACGTGGGCTTTATCCAGGCCCATCTTCTCGAAAATAGGCGGCAAAAATGAAATGCTGCTTGCGGTAATGGTCTCCTTCCCTCCCTCGCTTCTCTCTGCATCGATCAAACCCTCCAACACTCAAGAAACAAAGGCAACGGAACTTTCCTCTCGGGGAGAATTTAAAGCCGAGATTTTTCAACAATAATTTAGATTCATAGTCATTCTCTTACAAAGTACAAAGATAGTATGGCTTTAAGCAAAAGACAAAAGGAAATTCCATAACTTATTGATAACAGGAAGGACACACAACTTCAAGATAACTAACGATCACGGCTCTTCCACATCGTCGTGGCCTTTCTGCTTAGTGTAGCTCTTCAACAAGGTTGTGGCATTTCTGCTTAGAGTAGACCGAATAGATCCTACACGAGACGAAATAGGAGACCAAAGAGTTTCACTTATACTAGGAAATTGATTGTCGACTTCCTGCGGAGACTCATGAAACAGCCTACACTCCTAAAGAAATTAGGAGAAATGATAAAGACAAAGTAATTGCAATGTCGAATTTTTTTTATATAACCGGGTGTATATATATTTTACCTCACGCAAATCCGCCTTAGTATCCTCGTATATATGTCCAGCAATAAGAGGACCTTTAGAAAAAGAGAGAAATCGCAAATCAGACACGAACCCTAGTTGGGCCTTATTGGGCCCTATCCGGATTAGGTCCATCGACATTGGGCTTTGTAGGGGTGTACAAAGAGTAATGCAAGTGTTAAGCATCAACATCGATATTGGATTGGTCATCAATCTCAAAAGAGCCATTCTTATCTATCAGCATCATAGAATTATTATCCATAGAAAGCAACGTTGAATTAAGACCCAAGAGGTCTTATGCCATATTGTAACTTTAAATTTTATCCGCATCAATCACAACAGACATAAACAACCCCGGAAGAGACAATGGTAAGAACAAAGCAGAAACAAACACAAGGCTTAAAAAATCCAAATTAGCCTCTAAAACAAAATATAGTAAAGCTAAATCCTAGATTAAGGACAAGAAAAGATGGAAATCCTTAAGATTCCCTTTTCACATTGTTCTCTGAGGTTGAACTGGAGGATCCGTGCTTGAACCAGTCCTTGGCGCAGAAGAGAGCTTCCAATGTCACATGTCGAAGGGAGCTTCTGTAATTGTCCATCTTTTTCACTTCTGTGTCAAAAACAGAATCTGGAGAGACAGTGCAAAAAGGTAGGGACAAAACATCAGCCGCCATCTTGGAGAGGGTAGGGTACTTGGTTCTGTTCAGGCTCCACCACCCTAGAACCTCAAATTCCTGTGATCGTGGTATCAGAGATTCCTCCAGGTATTGGTCGAGTTCTGATTTCATCTGTTGGTGACTGCCTACCTCCGTTATGTAAAGCTCAAAGTCTGAGAACCCATCTCCAATGGTGATGAGGGGAAACTCCTGCGAAGATGCTTCAAGGTGGTGGCCTTCCTGGAGAAGGACGTCGACATGGTGACCTTCTTGAGAAATTTCAAACGCTGCGTCTTCCTGAGGCATCGCATGTGATTGAGAATCATGTTGTCCTTCTTCTTCTTGTGGCCTTCCATGTGATTGAGGACGTTGGTCTGAGGCTATACCCTCATCTGATTGCTGCTCTGGTTGCACAGTTTCGCTATCTCGAGGATACTCTTGCGGAAGAATACCGTCAGCGTTTTGTGGGTCCTGGCTCTCTTCGGGAATTTGCTCTGTTGGCTGTTCCTCCTGTGCCACTTCCATTACTGGCTCAGTGTCCTCTAGTAACCCCTCTACTGCCTGTGTTTCATGTCCTGCTTCCTCAACAGGTTCATTATCATCATGATTATCCTCCACCAGTTGTGTCTCCTGAGCCCCTTCCTCAACTGGTTGAGTGTCTTCGAGCATTTCCTCCTCTGACTGTGTCTCATGTTCTACTTCCTCAACAGGCTGAATATCATCATGCTTCTCCACCTGTTGTGCCTCCTGAGCCACTTCCTCATCTAACTGTGTGTCCTCGACCATTTCCTCCACCGGCTGCATGTCTTCAGTTATATCCTTATCGTCCACTTGCTGGTTTTCCAGCGGGTTTTCCTCAATATGATGGCTCTCTGGTGGTATATCTTCCGTTGGGTGGCTCAACTGTGGTATTTCTTCCTGCGTAACTTCTTCAACAGGCTGACTGTCTTCGACGGTTTCCTCCACGGGCTGTGTCTCTGACACATTTCCATCCCCCGGCAGGCTGTCTTGAGTTGTATCTGTATCCTCCACAGGCCGACCATCCTTTGATGTTTCTTCCACTGGCTGGATCTCCACAGGTGTGTCATCAGAAGGCTGGCTCTCGCATGAAATTTCCTCAGCCAGCTTATCATGGGGCATTTCTTCATCTGACTGGGTCTCATTGTGTGTTTCCATTGACTGGCTCTCATGGGATACCTGATCTGTTAGCTGCCTCTCCTGGACCAGAGTTGGGCTCCCATTGGATTGCAGATTTTCCTCTGTCGGAAGAGACTCTTGTGTCAGTCCCTCCATTGTTTGATCTTCCGACAGCCCTTCCACGATATGTTTTTCTTGTGGACCTGCATCTACCAAATGGCCTTCTTGTTCTACTCCATGTGTGGCATCGTCTCCCAAAGCTCCTGTCCCCGTTTGCTGATCTTCTCCAGATAATCCCTCCATAGCCTGATTCTCTTGAGATCCCATCCCACCTGATTGATCTTCCTGAAGAGGCTCTGCAATTTTCTCTTCTTGGGCACGGGATAGTGACTCTTCTGCCAGTTGGTTTGCCTCAGTCTGAGCAACTTCCTGAGACTCATGACTGTCTATGATATGGTCTCTCGGTTTTTCATTCAACTGATTGCCATCTTCAGGCTGTTCATATATGTGATCATGTGAAAGCCCGTTTGAATGGTGATATTCATGAGGCATATCATGATGGAAGTGAACTTGAGACATATCTGTTTCAGAAAAGCCATCATTCCCGTGTCCCACATAAGCATCCAGTAGGGAGTGATTTTGTTCAGCATAGTCTTGGTACAGATCATGTACAGCACCATCAACACTCCTCGTCCATTTGTCTGCATCATCCCCATAAGCCTTAAAGAAACTAAACTCAATAAGCTTCATTTTGAAGCGCGGATCCATCACCACAGCAACTGCAAGAAGCAGGAAACATCCTCTCCAGTACTCGTCAAACTTTTCTTTCAGTGGGTTTGCCAGGTTTCTGACATCTGGATCCTCACTCATGGCTGCGTGGCTTAGCTCCAGCTGAAGCTTTGTCATTTCATGGTACAAATCGTTTGCTGTCAACCTGGCTGGGCCAGTCAAAACTTTAGCTGCGTCAAAAAGAATCTTTAAGCACGAGCAAAGAATCTCAATCTTTCTCCATTCTTCAGAAGATATTGACATCTTGTAATCAAGATCGTAGTTTCCCAGACAAGAAAACACTTCTTTGTGTTCACAGGCAGCCAATAACATGTTGTAACTTGTGTCCCATTTTGTTTGGTTGTCAATAAGGAGATCTTTTGTACTAGGGGTCTGAAGTTGTTTCTTCAGTTCATCAAACCTCTCTCCGCAACTGTCTTTGGTTTTAACATACTTCACGCTGTCACGGACTTTTTTTATGGATGTTTCAAGATCCTCAGCTCCAAGCAGATCTTGAGCCATACTGCTTAGGAGGCGGGCATAGCAATTATCCAACAGCAACTGACCACTCAATACATGCTGATCCCTGACAGACAAACAGCATCTGAGGTTTTCAATAGAGCTTTTATTTACTACTGATTGCCCAACAGTGAGGCTGGAAAGCCTTCTCTCCAGATTCCAGTCGGATAAACAAGCAGCAATAGGCTGGTTTAAAGCAAAATCTGAGTCAGGAGAAGGAACAACAGCAACATTTAGAAGCCTGTGAGTTAGATTCCAGTCCCTATCAATGAAGTGCCCAGTCACAAACGCATAACCCACTGATTGATTTGATGTCCACAATTCTATGGTAAGGTTTACTCGCCCAGGAATCTCATTGATGAAATTAGAGAGCTTTTGCTTCTCGGACAAGTACATATTCACACAATCACCATGAATGGTATTGAAGCTTGCCATACTAAACTGGGGACGAAGTGCCTGCACGAAACCAGTGAATCCAGGATGCTCGACCATGTGAAGGGGGTATTCATGCATGATTATCATCTTTGCCATCTCATTGTAGCAACGATCTTGATCTAGAGGGACGTTCATATATGTAGCAGAAGACCTCTGGCGTTTTTTAGGAGGACAAGAGGTAGGATCTTTGGATTCAACAATCTGTGCAAGCTGGTTATTCTCACGGCTCATTGGACATATACCCAATTGAATGTGGCGCTTCAGGTGGCTAGTTCCTGCCAACTTTTGGCCAGTGATGTAGGCAAATGATTTCCTACAATGCTTGCAGCAAGCTTTGGTAGATCCAGGGCTAGCAGTTTCAATGGTGAAGTGTTCCCAGACCATAGACTTCTTCCTCCTGCGCTTTCCGGGTAGTGTGCCAACGCTTGGAAGCAAGCCATCATCAGTATCCGGATTAGGTCCATCGTCATTGGGCTTTGTGGGGGTGTACAAAGTTATGGAAGTGTTTGCATCGACATCCATATGGGATTGGTCATCAATCTCAAAAGAGCCATTGTTATCTATCAGCATCAAAGAATTATTATCCATATATCCTTTCTAGAAAAGTCCTGCACCAGAAATTTATAAAAAATAACACAATCAGCATATTTAACATTCTTCTAATCATCTGTTTAAAAAAAGACTGGAATCACTTTCTAGAATATCAGCACTGGAGGCAATTTGGACATAAAGAAACAAAAGATGAGAGCAACTGATTAAAGAATAAACTGAGTTTAACATATATGGTTAAGCCCTAAACGGCTCTAATGGAATTCAATAGCAGAAAAACAAGTCGATGAAAGGAAAGACAATGAGCAGTTCCAGGACAGTAAACCAGTAAAGAAACTTTTGTCGGGTCACAACATCGTCAATTAGATACAGATGAAGGTATTAAAAAGAGGCTTTGAGAGGG
Organism: Lepidium aucheri; assembly: GCA_900406435.1. Classification (NCBI taxonomy): domain Eukaryota; kingdom Viridiplantae; phylum Streptophyta; class Magnoliopsida; order Brassicales; family Brassicaceae; genus Lepidium; species Lepidium aucheri. The sequence continues at coordinate 8,659 of OVBA01000215.1, forward strand.
AATCTGATTATACAGAGCCTCAGACGTACCGATTGAAGAAGAGGGCCGGAGAAAATAGTGTCGAATGGGACAAAATCAAGCGAGAGAGATCCAGAAGAGCCTAAACCACTGGAAAAGCAAAGTAAATCGAGTAAGAATCGAGCTAGCAAGGCAAGATCTAAGATGGAGCATTTGAGAAAGATTGGAAAAACCCACTCACCCTCACAGATTGTAGACGAAGGGAGGAGAAGCGCGAATCGAGGCGATGGAGCGAAACTTTAAAAACCAAAAAAAAACAGAAAATAAAAGAGAGATGAGAGAGCAGAGGAGGAAGACGAGGCTAATGGGCTTTGAGATGAGCTTTGTTCGGCTCTGCACTTTTCTTAGATCGAAAACCTAAAAAAGAATCGAGAGCAACTCTGTGTTTGGACCTTAATACGGCTAGGGTTTTGAGCTTTCTGATTTTATTTATATTACGGCCTTTTCTCCTTTTATTTATGAGCAATGATAACTGAGGGTAAAATGGGAAATTGCTTCCTCTCTCTCTGGATCTCGCTTCTACTTTTTTTTTTCTTTGTGTTGGTCACTGCAGTTAGTACCTACCATTACACGTTGCAACACATTCAGCAAACAACAACAAAACAAATGTACCAGTTTAGTAAAAGATACAATTCTCTAGAGATTTTTGCATTTTTACTTGTTTGCCAAAAGTACCAACTCGATAATGAGTGGTGTTTGTACTATTAAAAGGCGTTGGGGGTTGGTTGAGCAGAATCACAGTCTTCTCACACAATCTGTGTGCATCATATTGATAACTGAAACTGAAAGGAAAATAATATGTACTGTGTATATGTTTTTTTGCAAAAGACTCTCAGGTTAACAAATGAAACAATGAGAACATTTCCACATTGTTGGTACCATCAATGCAGCTGATAAATGCTTCAAAAAGACGGTCCTGTTAGTTGTTGTAAATGGATCTCTTAGAGATTATCTCTCAGCCATTTCAATGCTCCATTTGCCACAGACCTACGAAAAAGTGTATCATAGATATATTACAGGAGAAGAAAGACATTTATCTGCTTCAGCTTTAAGAACACCAAAGAAGAAGCTGGCCCTTCACTTTATAATTTCTAACCAATCCAAATCAGGACCCAATCTTTTTTATAAGAAAGTTGAATTACCCTGCAAAATCTTTGATGTTCTTCCACAAATCATTTTCTTGCTCTTCGTCTTGATTTTTCTCAGTAACTTCATCTGTTCTGTTTTCTGAGCTACGGGGAGGAGTGCTTAGAGCTGCAAAACCAAATGTGACGTTAAGATGAGGTGATCCTCGATGTATATGTACATTGTCTCGCATCAATGCATAGCCATACAAGATAACAAGAGGACTACCATAAAAACAAAGAGCCCTCTGCAGTAGAAATTTTTCAGCGATCAAGAATTTGACAACTTACTAGTGGGTTGCTGAGGCCTAGCACGAGTTCGTGACCGGCTGCTGGACACGTCATTCAGAGATGCAAGCTCCTCCAGCAACTCCCGTTCTCCAGCACTGTTTGTAAGATCAAGAAAACAGATTGTAAGAAGGCATCAACAGACTCACAAATCTTTCTATGTTTCAGTTAAACTGGCCTCAGGACAAGTTTAAATGGTAATACCTTATTTGATTTGGTATAGAAACTTTCACTGTAAACAAATGGTCACCGCGGATAGACGGTCTATTCAGTTTTGGTGCTCCTTTCTTTGCCAGGACCAGCACATCACCAGGTTGAGTACCCGGAGGTATCTGCAGCTCAGTGTCTCCTTCAACTGTTTTCACCTAAAAAGACGTTTTCGATTTATCATAACATGACTGATCAGTACTTAGGATATTACACTCAAGTAGAGTGCACATATTGGAGGCCTGATACAAAGAATTAACTCACCTTAACAACCGCACCCAGTATAGCATCAAGGTAACTGATAGAAAGGGTAGATAAAAGGTTTATGCCATCTCTTTGAATTCCCCGGACATCTTCAACATCCAGATAGACATACAAATCTCCTGGAAGGCCACTAATGGAAGAAGAAAGCCAGTTACCAAAAGTCAGAACTATTAAGATATAACAGAAAGAATGGTTTTCTAACTGGTAATTTTCTCAGCATACCCTCTGGGACCAGAATCACCTTCTCCAGCAACTCTAAGGATGCTACCTGCACTAACTCCCGGTGGAATTTTTACTTTGATACATTTTTTTATACGCACACGTCCTTCTCCAGAGCATTTCCGGCAGTTTTCAGAAATTACCTCGCCATCTCCACCACAGTTTGGACATATAGAAACCTAAGATGAAATAGACCACGCATATAGTAAACCTTTAGTAAGTTCGGCTATAGGGGGGTCGGTATTACCAGCCAAAAAAAAAGCTTTCACAGTCAATGAAAGCCACAAACCAGATTCAGCCAAATTCTAATGGAATTTTCACTTATAATTTCGACGAAGCACAAAACAGATTATTTTGAATTAACTGTATATTGACATGAATTCTGATGCTCCAGTCAGATGCCATTTCTGATATCAGAATCGAATTAACTGCAACAGAGAGAAAACAGATAGAACAAATACTGCACTGACCTGTGAAAACATGCCAAATGGTGTTTGCTCAGTTCTCATAACTTGACCCCGCCCACCACAAGTGGAGCAAATTCTCATCTTGGATCCTGCTTTTGCCCCTGTGCCAGCACAAGCTTCGCATGTCTCCAGATGCGTAAGATCAAATTCTTTCTCAGATCCAAAAATAGCCTCCGACAGTTGTAAGGTGATGTCATACCTAAAGCACAATATGAGCATAAAAATGTACTTTGATGACTGTTGGGGTTTTCAAAGCTGATACATGTTATGAAAAGCAAGGAAAAGTCCCAAAAAATCTTAAAGCAAGTGAATGGACATACAGAACAGTCCGCCGCTGCTTACTGATTCAAGGCCATGCTAGTAAAGAATTTCAGGACACCGGGTAAATTATGAGACACTAACAATATTTTTAAGCTAATCACTGAATACTATATTTTTAGCAAACAGTGAATGATGTATGCTACCAGAGAATAAAAAGAGATCCGTCAGCGGTTGTCTATTAATGCATTGTTTCCTAAAAACTACTTACCGTAAATCTTCCCCTTTGGTAATCTTACTGCGACGGGTTCTCCCAAAATCAGCCTGGTCCATCCCAGGAAAACCACCCATACTCGCACCAAAGAATGTCTCAAAAAGATCGAAGGGATTTGTCTGCTTGGAAATGAAAAATCAGGAAAATGTCAAGGACAACTACTTACACAAGCACAGGAGCTGATGGCCAATGCATATGTAAAATTAGGTTTCAACTTCTAATGCATCAGAAAGAGAAGAAACCCACTAATTGTGCCTAAGCTTGTCAGTCATGTGCACGACTAAGCATAGCAAAAAATAAGAATCGGTAGAAATAGTATATTACCGTATAAGCACCAGAAGCTCCTCCTACAGTACTCTTGACTCCAGCTTCGCCATATTGATCGTATAATGCTCTCTTTTGATCATCTGATAGCACCTGACAGTGTTATAGTTCAGTAACCACAAGCCAAACTAGCTGAGAACTCTTGTTACACGTTTACATATTCCAACTCGTATCTTAGCAGCAAATCTTTTTTATTTTAAAGCCTTTGAATAAAGGAATTTTCATTCGAGTAACAGCACAAGTAAGCCCAAATGGGGCAAGTGTAGTGTTAACTCAGGAAAACAAGCCAGTAAGACTGTAAGAGAATCGAACTGGAGACCTTAGCTTTTGGTGCATACCTCATAGGCAGCACTGATTTCCTTGAACTTTTCAGTTGCTCCAGGTTCCTTATTCACATCGGGATGGTACTACATACGAAGTTGATACAAGTTCATCAGTTCCAAATCGTAGCTCAATAAACTAGAACGTAGTACAAAACCAAAGTGCTGCTTAATGAAAGAAATATACATCATATCCATAAATTGGCCACAGCAGAAATTGAAAACAAAGAAAATGCGAGCAACTAACTTGAATGATCCGGTTTTCACATTTCTCCAATCAGGCAGTTATGGACGAACTTATGCAATAGTGTGTTGTAACAGATAAACTGACAAGTTGAATGTGTTGAGAGAATTCACGGCCCAAACCAAACTAAGACAAACGAATTTAGGAGAAAAATGGAGGTGATTAGGTGTACCTGACGAGCGAGCTTTCGATAAGCAGCTTTAATCTCCTTGGTATTAGCAGATTTAGGGATACCAAGAGTAGCGTAGTAGTCACCAGAAGCAGCCAACACGACGAGGGAACGGCGAGGAAACTCCCGTCGAGTTCTGTAAGGCGAGGATGCTGAAATGGATAAGAAGCTCTTGTGATGCCATAGATTGGTACCGCCATCGGAAAAGGAAGAGAAATTACAAGAGAGGGAAGGTCGGGTATCGGCGAAGCAGAGAGAAGAAGGGATTAGAGAGGGAGAAGCGAGGGCAGCCATTAGAGACGAGAGTGAAGAGGAATGAATGGACTTCGAGAAAAAAATGCTTCTCAAGCCGCAAAGAGGAAGCGAAGAAGCTTGCCAATGAACATTGTGAACAATGAAGAAGATGATGATGATGATTTGCAGTTCTCGCTTCCTTGATTTTGATTTTGTTTTCTTTCCTGCTTACGAGTATTATTTTGGCCAAAGAGAGTAAAAACCCCAAAGTCAGGAATTTGTGGTGCGAACTTCGGTCACGTGGATTGTTTATATATCTATTTTAATAATTAATCCAGCTTCTAGCTTTGTGCGTTCGGTAACTAATCGGTTTTCGGTTTGGTTACTTCGGATTTACAGTATACAATTAATTAGGTTATTTTTTAAGAATTAGTTCAAATTCGGTTTTATTTTAGTTCAGATTCGATTTTGGAGTTATATAATATCAATAAATTTGGTTTCAAAATGGTTATTTCATCCAAAATATATTTTTATTAGTCTAAATTATTCGGTTAGATAAATTCAGATATAAATATGGAGTTATACCTCGCTATTTTGGTTATATTTTCGGTTTCGGTTATTAACCAAACCTAACCTTTAATCAAAAATCATTGGATTATTTTGATCCCTCTTCCTTGCCATATCCAAGTCACAATTGTGTCTTTCTTCTAGATAAAGCTACATTTCAAAATAACAAGAAATACAATCACTTCTATGTTCCTGTATATAAAACCATCTTTGATCCAGTTGGAAATTTAACATGAAGATATTCAGAACAATGTTTTAATTATACAATCATACTATACCACCAAATCACATCCTCAATGCGCCTGTAAATTAAGACTAACTGGCGCAACGAAACAGGAAAGTAAACAGATGACTCCAAAAGCATTTCCTTTGTTTTCTAGTTTTGATGTCTTTCTAATTGTGAACTTATTACCTTCTCCTGCACCCGTCTTGTTCTTTTGTATAGCTTTAGAAGACGTCTGGATTGAATCTTTCCGGAATAGAGTTGCCATGTTCCACTTGCTGCAGTTGCATTCTCAACGCGTAGTTGTTCACCTGTGCATTTGCTAACTTTTATTTTACATGGACCATTGAGGTTACAGAACACTTAAAAATCAGGGAACATTTGATTTTATGGTCACTACACTATGTCATCAATCTAACATACTTCAATTTTCAACCATGTGTTCCCAAAATACATACAAGTTCTCTATGGATTAAGGCTTACCTCCAGATTTCTAAGCTTTTCCTGGTACTGAGGAATTAGTTGTTTCAAAAAATCTAGCTGTTGGTTTGCATCGTCGAATGCCTTCTGCCGCTCATGCTGGATAGAAACAGCACGTTTGAGGACTGTGTTGTCCTTGATCAAGGCCTCCAACTGTTGCTGTACAGCCTTCTTCTCCTGTAAATCAAATCAGGGTATCCTAATTTGAGACAAGATATGCCGGAAATCCTAGTAAAAATTGACTATGTAATCACCTATGATCGAACAGCAAACACTCCTAATGTCAGTATATATTGTAGTTTAGACACAACATATGGAGGATGATTGTTCTTCGCAATACCACTATACAGAATTGTGTTAAGAGCCAACTACTTGTAGTCAATGACGACGTGTGAAGCTAATGGTTGAAACCTATGTCTTACAGCAACCCTATATTCGAAATTGTCTTCCACACATAAATCTCAAAAACCATATAGATCACTACTCACGGTCTAAGACCCAGCATGTATGCAAAAGATGCATATGTAAGTAAATATATTGAATTGAAGGCGCACTAAAGCGAAATGCTGCAAAATGATTTAACCTCTTCGAATTTATTAGCTGCTTCTTCACGAGCACGAGCACTTAACATCTTCTCCAAGGCCTCAAGAACTCTTGCTGCACGTACTTTTGCATCATCTGTACCAGAAGATTGTGTCATTTCCCTGACTAACAATTCAACCCAATCATCACCAGTAGTCGGGAGATTGTCTTTAGCCGTATAAGTGCCACCAGCAGAGGCATCAATATCCTTAGTAACGGACGATTCTTCAGCTTTCTTTTCCTCAGAGGATATCAAAGAGTATAAGCTTTTCGTAGCAGCAATTAAATCACTTCCATGGTCTTCTAGTGCCTTCACAACAACCTGAGAAAACATTCCAAATCTTAAACAAATTCCTCAGCTACAACAAAAGAAACCTAGTTACCGAACACATAAAACCCTACTAGATGCTACAAAACTCAATCTAGCCATGGGGATCAATCTACAAACGTAATAGGCGTGAATCAAAAGGCTAATAAGTCGGATACGCAAAAGGTAAAGCAAGATCTGTATGGTTTTTTGATAAGAAGAAGAGCATACCGAGAGTTGAAGGTGAGGAAAAAGAGAGCGAAGATGATCAAGCGAAGAGGAAGGAGAAGAACAGGTAGGAGAATTGGAAGGAGAAAAACATCGAAACCTCTTAGAAGAAGGAGGAGAAGGAATATCGTCGAAGTAAGATCTCTTGGTTCCACAATAAACGGCAGACATAGCTGACGAGAGAATTGAGAAGATGATACGATGGAGAAGGCAAAGGAGATAATAAAGGGTTTTGGGAAGGAAGAAGAAGACAACAATGGAAGATGGAGAGATTCAGGGAGAGGAGCGTCCAAGTTTAGGTTTACGATGGGTTTGGTTTCCTTTGTGTAGAGGCCAGGCCATGGTCTCATTTACCCCTTTTTATTTAAATATATTTGTACTATAAAGCAACAGATTTTATGGGCACTTTCGTACTTTTGCCTCCACCATTTTTTTTTTTGGTCTATATTATATTTAAACAAAATGAAATAATACCTTATATATTAAAGTTGAAATATTCAAGATTATTTACCAAACTATTTCGACTTCTACAAAATCGTCGATTCTGATAAATAGAGACTTTGCATTATCCACTACATATTAAATTTTTTTTTTTGTTAATAATATTGGGCCACAACTGGCCGGCCAAGTAGCGAAGTTCCTATATAATGCAGGCGGCAGGACTCGATTCCGGGATGTGCAAGTGTGTCTGCTATTTAGTGGACTTACCCTTATCACTGGATTAAAGGCCACTTGCACATATTAAAATCTTTAACATTGAAAATTGATATATATCTTTTTAATCATACATTTCTTTAGAGGATAGTGAAATTCATGTGAATCTTCCTCGCAAGTGAATCGATTTGTACCACGTCGAATTTCCGTACCAAGCTTAAACCATTGGTCTATTATGGTTATGTAAATCTACCATAAGTTAATAAAGGAAAAAATGTGGTATGCATATGAATGTATATATAAAGAGAATGCATATTTGCAAGTGGTCTTTAGCCTAGTGACAATTAGTAAGTTTTTTATAGGCATGCACACTTACATGTCTCGAGATCTGAGTCTCATCGCCTTGCATTATGCAAGAATTTGACCTTCATATCTTGAACTGTTAATATTTTGGCAATTGGAATGCAAAATGCTGAAACAACAAGATTCATTCAACAAAGGCGAAATACAAACAAATGATAGATAGAGTAGCTAGCATGAAATCATTCATTCATTTCACATATGGAATCTAACAAATATTTAAACAAAAACTACAGGTTATATTATTTGTCACAATAATCCTTGTTGATAATACATCTATTAAATTTAGAAAAGCGTTTTATAATAAGGTAAATTCATCATCAAACTGGGTCGGCTCCACCAGAACATACAATGGTTTTCCTTTCAGCCTACACTGCCCCTGCAAACAAAAAGCCCAATAAGGGCCCATAACAAAAGCCCACATATATATGATCAACACAATAAGCCCAAGATACCTTAAAGATAGGCAAACCAACAACACAGGCACATTCAACAACATGAGCTCCAGCTCGCTCTAAGAGGTTAATAGAAGCAGAGAGAGTACCACCAGTTGCTACTAAATCATCAATGACCAAAGCTCGTTCCTTTGAATTCACAGCTTCACTACTCATCTCTAAACAATCACTTCCATACTCAAGCTCGTACTCTTCCCTTATCACTCTTCCTTTATGTTATACACAATCTTTTTTTAAGTCTAATGAGATATATGTCTGAATTATTTGTTGTTTCATGGTAAAAACAAAGTACGAACCAGGTAGTTTTCCAGGTTTGCGTAATGGAATGAACTTGGCACCAATGGCTAATGCAATTGGAGGTCCAAATATGAATCCTCTCGCCTCTACTCCTGCAATATGTTTAGTTACATCAATATGAACCATTTCTTTATGTCTAATTTCATAAAGGTTCACTAAAGGACAAACAAATATATATATATAACAACACTAGAGGCAGTATAACGACAATAATAAAGACGTATAAAAATGGATAATTGTAATTAGTCACCAACCACACTACCATAAGCTACTATGCCACTCGAATATCATTAATCCATTTCTATAAATCTAACTATTGTTTATTCAATCTTTTCATAATATGATCCCGCTTTATACAGCACTTTTATATAATTTATTATGTCGTATAATATTATATTATATCGTAAAAATTAGGAATTAACGGACAAATGCGTGTTATGGTTTTGTCTTTAGCAGAGACTCAACACACAGAGACATATACGTAAAGGAAAAATGAAAAGAGTGAAAGAGTGAAAAGAAGAACGAACCGGCAACGAGAGAAATGTTCATGTGCTTGTAACGATCAACGAAGATATCAACGACATGTTTGAAAGCAACTGGATCAAGCAACAACGTTGTTATGTCCTGAAACATGATTCCTGCAACACATACAAAGACCTCATCAGTGTCTAAACCAAACCAAAAACGAAAAAGAGAGAAGGAAAAGAAAAGAGAACCAGTTTTGGGGAAGTGAGGGATGACTCTAATGGCGTCAGAGATGGCCTTTAATCTTGGGTCTCCCTGTAATCCATTCTCTACTGCAAACATCTCTCTATATCTCTATGTGTGTGTCGAAGAAGAAGAGAGAAAGAAAGGGTTTAGTTGTATTTATAAGGGTACTTTTATTTCCCTCTCACTATCTTCAACCACTCAATCTACGTCTCTTCTCCACTCGAAGCTCTTATTATTTACTCACGTTATTCATTTCATAATAGTATAATCAAATTGATATTAGTGGTTGGATTTTATTTTATAGAGGATGTGATTGCATAATGGAGTTGAGATCCTAAGGAATCGATAATGTGTGCCAGCATCTTTGCACAATTATGACCCATAATCTTTTAATAAATAAAGGGCTTTGACAATTAAGTATTGAGATTAAAACTTTCGTTGGTCCACAATTTTTATTGAGTGTTGAGGGGTAATTAAAGCCTATGTATGCCGGCATGGTCTAATGGTAGTACTAGTATTTGGGAAAATAATAATGTAATATCCCGAATTCAAGTGTTTTTATATTGACATTTGATTTTGGAGTATTCACATGGTTTACTATGGTCCTAGATTAATCGAATCTCATGGTTCATTGATCCGTTGAAACAGTACAAGAAAAAAAAATTCTAGTTGGTCTAGAGTTTCTGGTGCTTATAAAACTCATGATGTTTTTGTTGAACTGGATTTTCCGAATTGTATAAAAAAAGAAGAGAGAAGTTAAAAGATGTATTTGTTGAATAGAAAATGAAGAAACAACTGGTGAAGATATGAGGAATTAGTGATAGTAAATGACCATATTGAATGTATGATTGTTAGAGAAAGAGTGAGTAATTATGACACCAAAATTGTAAGTCTTTCTCCTAAACAATCAATTAAAGAATTACTCAAATGAAATGCAAAAAAAGGAGAAAAGAAGAAGAGGGAGGAGGAGCCCACAGCCAATATGTAAATTTAGCCTAAGACTTTACTATTTCCTCGACTGTTCAACCGCACGCCTGCTCCTCTTTCCTCCCTTTCCACTTCTTCCTTTTTATTTTCATTTTATTAAAAATTTTGGTTTCTAATCATTACTTTATGTAAAAGTGACATTTAATCCGGTGGTCGGTGATAAATCTACTAAAGCCACGCGAACATGCACCACCAAGGATCGAGTCTCACCACTTACGAGATTTATGTAAGAATTTGACTAAAAAGCCGACTTTTGTGGCCCATATTAATATTGTCGTTGACAAAAAAAAAATCTTACTTTAGTACCGAACCGAAGACATGTGGCCCAATGCTAATCACTTTACAAATTTTTTAGGCGCCAAAAATTGAACCTCCGAGAAAAAATCATTACTTGATATTGTGACACTTTCTAAGAAAAAGACGAAGTATTTACCATTCATCATCAATCATATAAACGACTTACTAACTCTCTCTACTAATCTTATTTTATAACCAAAAATAATTTTAAATTTAGAATAGAGATGTTAGTTAGTTTGGTATAAGTAAGATTTGTTGGATAAAGATATTGTCTAAGATCTTCAATTTGTCGTTTTGAGCTCCCCACTTCTATTAAGTTATTACCCTATCCTCCTCATAATTAACATATGACATCACCATTTACACCCACTTGTTTCTTTTGCCCACCCTAATAATTCCATTATTGCTTTAAATAAGATAAGCAAAAGGAAACGTTTAGATTGATTGAATTATGAAGATAACTAAACAAAAAAATAAGTAAATCATTTTAAACCAAAAAGAAACACACCACCCATCAGAGAAGAGTGGTCCGTTCTTATATTTCCCTGTCATTCAGCTCTCATTTGTTAGATAAGAGACTCTAAGAAATATGAAAATTTCAGATGAAGACACAAAATCAAAATCAATCAGATGAGATCTATTATCGTATCCAAACCACTAGTCAGATCTGAACGAGATATGCTTTCATGATCACATCTAGTACTACAGTATATATGTCTATTCTATCATTACACTCTTTATCTCAATTATTGTTATGGTTTTTTCAAATCCAAACTTCAAAACAAAAAACAAATACAAAAAGGTAAACTATGTTAAGTGGGCAAGTTGCATCTATCTATTAGTTTAGTTAGAAGATTTTGATAGGGGATTACTTAAAGATGTAATTGGTCAGTTCCTTTAAACAAGATCTTCAAAGATAAAAGAGAATCAAAGTAAACGAAGAAAAAAGGAAGAGTAAATAAAATGATGAAGTTTGAAAACGAAAGACAAAGGAATGCGTACCTCACAAATATCTTTCGTGCAGTTGATTTCAAAAGAGACAGAGAAGGACACCAAATCTTAAGAGGACAATCACACTTACTCCAAAGATCTCCTCTCATTTTACTTGGGTGGTCAAAAAATATTTATCTACAATAAATAAAAAACATAAAAAGAGTTAAAAAGGTAGAGACTTCACCATGTGACTCTCTGCTCTTCTCTAATAGTGACATTTGATCAAAACTCTTTTATCAATATTGACATCAGAGACTCCACCTTTGCATTTTTTTCTTAACAGATAGTGTAGGTTACTATACTATGCACAATGCTCCCACCTTTTGATGTAACAGTTCAGTGCATGCAGAAGGACAATGAGACTATTACACATCTAATGTCAGACCCACCATGCAGAAAAATCCATTAGTCCTACCATTTTCTTTTAAAAAATAGAATTCTGCTGACCTGTGACAACTTCAGTGGTTGAGTAGCATTTGCACTTTGGTCCACGGTTTCTGCATTTCTTTCAATTTACAAATCAAGAAGGCAAATACAAAGAAAGCAAAAAGAAGTACGTAACTAAGACAAGAACGAAGCCTTTACAATAGGACAAAAACAGTCTTATCAATAAGAGTCAAATTTCTCCCGAGTGTTTAGAGTATTTAAGACAATGCTCTCTGAGCGGATGCTTTACATTCTCAATCCCAACCACTTGGGTGAAAGTGTCGACCAGCTCACGTATATGATAATTATTTAGTGAGACTCTGGTCCATTGGTGGAATAAACATGAAAACATCAAATCCTCTATAAGCTATGACACCCTATGATCCACATTGTCACAAGTTCATTTCATGCAAATATGACAAGGAATAGACTTGAAAAAAAAATTACTCAGAAGGCTTTACTCGTGCTTCTAAGGAAAAATAAAGAGAAACATCAAATCATCTATAAGCTATGACACCCTATAATCCACATTGTCACAAGTTCACCTCATGCAAATATGACAAGGAATAGACTTGAAAAAAAATTACTCAGAAGGCT
>OVBA01000215.1:21272-83844 GCA_900406435.1 Lepidium aucheri
GACACCCTATAATCCACATTGTCACAAGTTCACTTCATGCAAATATGACAAAGAGTATATATATTTAATATATAAAACGGAGTCAAAAGAAGATGAGCAAACAATGCAAATGACAGTTCAATCATCCTTCGTTTCCAGTCTTTCTAGGATGAAACATAGTTTTGACCAGCAACTGGTCAGGCCAACTATTGGGCTCAGTAAGTTGGTAGGGGATTAACTATTTACAGCTTGTCTAAAGTTGATTGATCTTGTGATTTTACTTTTGAATTATTCATAATCAACACACTAATTCTACTGTGTTCTAGTAACAATCTGATGATCTTACTACTGTGTGCTAGACTGATATTAGGCGATTAAAAATGCACCTTCTTTCAGCTTGTGTAAAGCATGGAGACTAGAAAGTAGAAAGTTAGTGATCTCCAATTTGTAGAAACGATTCACATGGAATTTTAGAATCCATCCTGGAAAGAAAATTCATAAAACAATATATCATTAAAACCTATGAGGAAACCATAAAAGGAAGATAAAAAGAGGCTGTGACTTACACTTTTACATCTTGGGTCTTCCACTAAAACGCATGAAGGAAAATCTGGAAGGACCATGGCGACTCTCAGGTCCTTTTCTCGACACTCCCCACTTTCCAGCATAGGGCAACCATTCTTTAATTACGTTAACTAGTCTGAATTCTGCTGCCGGTAACTCGTCTTGTGCTCCTGGATGACACTTCTCAGTTACATCATCCACACTGTTCTGGTTTTGATTTGGGACTTGGATTTGGTAGGCGTTGGATTCCAATTCCAACCTACAATACTAGGCTTCTTTAGTAACTAACAATTCAGGCATCAAAAACATAAGGGTAGATCATAACAACAACTCACTCGAGGTAGCGCTTGCAACTCGGGTTTTTGGATCTTTTGTTCATAGGAGAGTGGTCTATCGACAAATGCCTTACAAAATGTAACTGAAATAATGTGAAAGGGATGTTAGAGACTAAAAAGAAGGTTAAGTTATAAGATTCTTATGTAGAAGAAGTGAAAAAAAGTTATACGAACTTGTTCTCCATCCTTAAGACCGAGACTACGGATGCTTGTTTTGTCATTGAGTAATCTCTGGTCTCGATAACACAAGCAAAAATGACCCCAGACATGGGACCTGTGGACAAAGATCAAAAGGAAGGACTGTCTTCAGATAGTCAAAGATGTGGAGATTCTCCAAATTTTATATACACAGATGATGTACCATGAAATCCTGCCGTGACCTTCCTGAGGAGAAATGGTGAATACTTCTTCTACAGCTCGTTTGAGCTCTGCCACTGAGCAATCCTTTGCGACTTCCACATCTGTTCAATAGTTTAAAACCATTTTACTTGTTGAGAAACCATATCAGAGTTCTACACACTACGATAGCCAAAATTATGACTAATTAAGGCTTAAACATTATGATCTCAAATCCTCACAACTAACTCCGGACGCAAAATAGAAACGATTACAGCTAAATTACGGTATCGCCAACTGAGATTGATCGAAAATATCGAGAGAATCTGACGATTTATGAAGTAAACAAAACAGAAATATCACATTCAGAAACATTGCTATTTCCGAAATATATGAAGAAAAAAAAAATCGTACCAAAGAGGGAACCATTGAGCTTAACGACGGATAGCTTGATATGACATTGACGAGGAAGTTTCAGATAAGAAAATCTCCTTGGAGTAACCGAGCCACCGTCGTTTAAAGCAAATGTTGACAAAAAGCGTGACTCCATCAACGACCTAAATCCTCCGCTTCGATGACGCTCCCTACTCGAACTACGATCCTCGCTCATTTCCGATTCTCCTAGAAAATTTCAACTCCACTTCCACAGTTCTCTGCTGTCTTTGCTCTCTAGGCGCTGTGAAGGAGAGAGAGCAAGAGAGGGAATATCACTGGTGCGCGAATTTGTTTCTGGTCCGATAATTACGCGCGTCATAATTGAGAATATAAGCCTAGGCCCAAAAAGCCCAAACAAATTTAGAAACGCGCGTCATGAATAAGAATATGGGCTTGGTCTTGGCCCAAACAAATTAAGAAACGCGATCCAAATATTCGGGTCCCGTTTAAGAACCGGGTCGGATTGAGAGCCCAAAACCAAGGCGAATATCTCGTGAAACCAATAAATGCAGGAATCGAGAATCAGTAATTTTGTTCGAGTTATCTCGTGAAAGCCATAATGACATAGTGAACGTTTTATAGGACCCACAATTTTGCATTTATTTAATATTTAGATTATTACATTTTATATACATTACATATACACACCTAACTGTAATCATCCACAGCAACAACATCAAAAAAAAAATGGCACAATATGGTCTCATAATGTTGTTTTTAACAATTCCATTGGTCAGTTCTTTCACAGTGATTACCTCCGACTCGACTACACCATCAGAACTAATAGACGGTCCACAAACTGGATTCACTATGACCAACGACAGAGCCAGAACAGAGCCAGACGAGCAAGACGCTGTTTACGACATTATGCGTGCCACGGGCAACGACTGGGCAGCTGCAATACCAGACGTGTGTCGAGGACGATGGCACGGGATCGAGTGTATGCCGGACCAGGATAACGTTTACCACGTCGTGTCTTTATCATTTGGAGCTCTCTCAGACGACACTGCGTTCCCTACTTGTGACCCTGAAAGCTCTTACGTCTCTGAGTCACTCACGAGGCTTAAACACCTCAAGGCTTTGTTCTTTTACCGTTGTTTAGGCCGGTCACCACAACGAATACCGGCTTTTTTGGGTCGGCTTGGTTCGAGTCTGCAAACGTTGGTTTTGAGGGAGAATGGATTTTTGGGTTCTATACCTGATGAATTGGGTAATCTCACTAATCTGAGAGTTCTTGATTTGCATAATAATAACCTCAACGGATCGATTCCCTTGTCGTTTAACCGGTTCTCCGGTTTAAAATCTCTTGATTTGAGTGCAAACCGGTTAACTGGTTTTATTCCCGATTTTCTTCTTCCGGGGCTGAATGTTCTGGATTTGAACCATAATCTATTAACCGGACCGGTTCCATCTACACACTCGGCATCGTTGATCAAAGTCGATCTTAGCCGAAACAGACTCACTGGTTCAATTCCGGATTCAATTAACCGGTTAAACCAACTAGTGCTTTTCGATTTGAGTTATAACCAATTATCAGGCCCATTCCCGCCTTCTCTCAAAGGCTTAACCTCTCTTCAAGTTTTGGTCCTCAAAGGCAATACAAAATTCTCAGCAACAATACCTGAAAACGTGTTCAAAGGGCTTAAGAACTTGATGATTCTAGTTCTCTCGAATATGAATCTCCAAGGCTCGATACCGGGAACATTAACTCGGTTAACCAGTCTTCGAGTCCTTCACCTGGAAGGCAACAATCTAACCGGAGAGATTCCTTTGGAGTTTCGGGACGTGAAGCATCTAAGCGAGCTGAGGCTTAATGATAATAGACTGACAGGTCCAGTACCGTTCGAGAGAGAGACAGTGTGGAGGATGAGGAGAAAGCTGAGGTTATATAACAATGCTGGTTTGTGTGTGAGCCGAGACAGTGACTTGGATGAAACCTTTGGTTTAACATCTGGTTCAAGTGTCAAGTTTTGTGAAGGAGAAACGCCGAGACCTGTTCCTTCTGGTACGGTCCAGCACCTATCTAGAGAATTCAATACGCTAAACGCAGCTGCTGATGTTTCAAGCAGTTCCATGTCTTCGGGGTTCTTCTCTCTTTCTGCATTGTTTCTTGTATTCAGTTTCGGTTTTATGCTTATTTCTAGTTAAGAATGAAAAAATAAAACTGTTGTAAATACTATCCATGATCAATTTGAAATGCATTTCTCCATTTGTTAAATTGATCGTCGCATTGCAAAAGGTCTTCAATCACGTACGTGTAAGTGTGTAACCATTGTTGTGTTAAGTCTGCTTATTCCTTTTGTTTTGTGGTCGGTCTATTGCTGTTGCTTTATATAAAAGGGGAAAAAACAACTAAATAATAAAAGTTTACATCTATATTCGTACTATATAATCAAAATCCACCCAAAGTATGACTGATTACATCAGATGTGTCCATTAACACATTCATAATTTTAGCTCTGAAAGCAAAACATCTGATCTCAAAAACGCAAAAGAGAGCAAAATCCAGTTCCTGATTTGCGTACTACATTTTACAAGTCTCTACTGTTAAATAAAGCCACGCATGGTAAGAAAAGTGAGTTATATAATGTTCAAGTAAAGGTGTCCTCACGATCTCCCTCTGCGATGTCAGCGTCCTCCATGTTGCTGAACTCCAGGAAATGAGTGGGTCGATGCTCTTCGTGATAGTACTCCTTTGGAGATCCAAGTTTGACACTGTATTTCATGCTCAATGTGTGCTTCACTCCCATGAAGTTGTAGTTCCATGGTCCATTTTCAGGAACCTATATCGCAACAGCAGTTATCAGATTTTCATTTCAATGGTTATATCATTAAAGGACAAAAGCATATTTGGAAACTGTGTTTCTTACCATGTAAAACCCGAGGAACCGGTCACTCAACAACATCTGAACCTTTTCATAATGGGTGGGAAGGTAACCATGAGGATTACTTCCTGTGTCCTTGTTAAGCCGTCCCCATTCATATCCAGTTTGGGTCAACTTATATGAAGTCAAAGAACACGAGCCTGGAGTGAAACTACATGTCAGGATGATGCATTTTTCTCCGTCCCATTGCTTGTTGTTCTCCAGAATACGGGAATGAGAGGTAACATCCTGTCACAACAAAGATCAATTAGTAATTGAGTTTAACATGCTGAATATGATGCATAAGAGATGATGCATATGTATGTATATTACCTGTGGTGACAATTGAGGGAGCTCGTTAGGCTGTGTGTGCAACCATCCCAAGGGTTCAAGATCATTTAGGAAGTCATGTTCAGGTAGAGACGATGGCAGGTAAACTTGCTGGTGAGTTCCCCATTGTGGCACCATCACAACACAACGGATTTCCTTCACTTGGGGATTATCCGGAGGACTAATACCATATAAATATCCAGCAATTTGAGTACGAAGATCTGCAACGCATATGAACTTCTTTAAGATGTTTTTTGGCATGATGTAGGTGTATCCTGTTTCCTGTGAACAACAAGAAACAATTGTTTAACAACGACACCTTTAAGGCTGTTACTTAACTGGCAACATGAATGGGAGTTGGAAGCTAACCTTTATGTCATCTGAGTTCACATATATGTGATTGACTCTGAGGTAAAGGTTAGTAGCAGATATTGCACGTACACGCCAATCTGTTTTTGAGCCGAATGCAGTTTGCTCGTATGGGCTGATGGTGGTGACAATGAGCTCATCACCATGAACATTTGTAGTTCTTGTTGTGACTGCAGTAAGCTGGCTGGCTTCCTTTGCCTGCATATAGGATATAGAATTATAGTTAACGAAGAATAATGAGCAGATATATTTTTCCAATGTTTTTTTGAAAGCCTGCCAAAGGCAAACAGTTAGGAGTACCTGTTTTTCAATCTCAGCTATCTGTTGCCTCTGTTGAGAAGGTGGAGTAATCTCAGCTCCAAGGATAATATCTCTGATCTCTGACTGTGTCAGAGCTGAGGTATTCACATTGTTCTTCTTTGCGTAGTCCGAAAGAATAAGATCTCTGAGTGCCACCTCCACCTAAATATAACATGATCGTGATTAAAGAAGGACTCCTCAAATAAACTACTAGCATTATACAATATAATTCAATAATAAGGACAGACAGCAGATAAAGAGGTGCTGCTGTGTAAAAAGGAATTCTAATAAGATAAAAATTGAAAAAAAGCAATTAAAATACTTAGAAATGACAGAAGAGTTACCTTCATCCATTGATCATCAGTGAGAGAGGGCCAGATGTGATGCGGCTCGGTGACAACGGACTTGTCAGGTTTCAACAACATCTTAGCCTTCTCATTATTTACGTGAAGCGCACGAAGGATCAAGATAAGTCTGGAAAAGGCAGTATACGAAGAAATACTCTTCAACCAATCATCATAGATGTTAAACAAGACCATCTGCGGTTCTGTAGCCTTCAAAATCAGGTCACCAAATTTCTCTATCTTTAAGCAAGCCTGGAAAGGAAGCTGCAGCTCGCTTCCCTTGATAACAATGTTGGGGAAATCCAGCAAGTGAACCTCAAGGGGATCTAACATTCCTTTCCGAGTGACAATAATTTGTTTTGGCTGTTCTTCCACTGGGAGAGACCGCACAAGTGCAGCAACTTCTTCAGCAGTTTTCCATTTCGCAAGCTGGCCTAAACGTTTCTGACCAGCCCAAACGCTTGTATGGATAACCTAGAGAGAAAAAAAAAACACTTGCTTAAGTTCAACTGCATGTTACTAGAACAAAAAGTAGCAGTCTTGTGGCACAATAAATATGCCTGTTCTTAATGTAAAGTACAGGGTAGGAAGAACTACCTTCAAGAATAGCTGCCCAGTTCTTGGATTGAATATGAAAATCGCACCATTAATTGGCTTTGTCGTTAAATTTCCTTCAAATGTCTTGTGAATCGTGACACGATAGACATTGGTATCATCAACAAACCATATAATTTGATTGCTAAATATTTCACCATAGTTTTGGGATGACAAGTATGGCTCTGTAGGTTCAGATGAGTATAACTGCAAACCCTTCCTTATCCTCTCTCTCAACACGTATAAAGCCGGATTCGACTGCAGTATACAAATTTTATACAATAAGTCATGTATCTAAAACAAAAAGGGCCTAGCAAAAGATACCCAGTGTAAAACAAAAATTAGTACCTTCATGATCTTGTTCATTGCTTGAGCAAGAAGAGGTTTTGAACCAGGGAACCAATTACCGAAGGCAGAATGCAGATTGTATGCCAGATCAAGCCCAATCATGACACCTGCACAGATTTTTTTAATATATAAAGCATACTACAGAAAAGTAGAGATTTAACGAAACAAAACAAAATGGAAAAAGTAATAAATACCTGTTGGAGACGGATAGATAGACATGTTGTCAGTTGTATAGTCCATGAATTTGGCCCTAGTATAACGCTCAATATCGTGGGAGTCATAATCTCCCCATCGAAGTTGCACATCTATCCAATACTTGTTACTAGCTTTCTGGTCGAACATATCCTTTGACTCAGCAACCAGGCTAGGCTTAGACATTGGCCATTTATGGGCAGCAAATAGAAGAACATCAGCGCAAGAGCTATTCATCTTATAACTCTTCCTTGGATGAATTGTCTCCTTCTGCACAGTTTCGATTTCTAAAGCATCCAACTCTTGGTCCAATACTTGACAAAGATCCATAACAACACTCTCGTGAATCTTCTGCCACAGATGGGCACGGAAAATCTGAATCAGAGATATCTTAAGTGTAGGAATCTTTCCATGCATAAATATTCCAGTCAGATCCAACTGCACTTGGAAACCCACATAAACATTCGCTCGATTAATTGTTGGCGACCACCAAAGCGTGAATCTTCTATTTGGAATCTGGTTCAAACCAGATCTCTGTGCATTGGTCAACTTCTTATATTTCATAGACTCCTCAAAACCAGATGCCTTCTCCCAGAACAGACCCTCCCATGTCGGGAAACTGATTTCACATAATGCATTAAGAGATTAGTGATGTGATAAGCTGTGGGCAACTGAATATTAGGAAACAAAGGTCATAACTAATTGGGGATGAAAAGCAGACTTACTATGTCCCTTTGAATAATGTGTGCTCTAGAATACCTTCAACACCTCCAAGAGCTTGGATGACATCAGTTCGGTAATTGTTCAAGTTCCACAACTTCCCATCATGCCTCTGGTGCGTCCACCAGAAAGGATTTTGTTTAAGGACTTGGTACTGCTTGAAGTCAGTACGAACCCTCCAACCTTTATCATATGCTAATGTGTGCCTATCCTTTTGAAACAGTGTATTTATACGAGGAATTCCTCTATCCCAAGAGTCCTGTTCAAATTTTTATACACGAGTTAATATTCTCTCATCAATCATAAGATATTCTGAAAATATTTAAAATTCAGAAAACTCTTGCGTTTAGACCCCAAAAGAGGACAAGGCAACACATACATAGCCTACCAAAAGAGGCCAAGCACGGACGCTGATATCCCTCTCAGAATTCGACATTAAGTAAAGAGGTAACAAATATACAAATGCAGTAATACTTACTTCCAGATCTTCGAGTGTAAGACGCCTATTTTGGGCCTGTGCTTCTTGCCTCTTTAAAGCATATTCTGCCCACACCCGCTGTGAATCAATAAACTCACTTTCCCATGGCTGTATGTAACGATAAAGATTTGGTATAAGCTGATCTTCCTCGTGGCTCATTCCACTCCTAAAGTGGGTTACACCAACATCTGTTTGCTTGCTGTACCGAAGATCACTTTGAGGGATCAAAATATGACCCATGGACAACATTCCCAATCCACCAATTTCTTTTGGAGTGTAGAAGATAACAGGAGGGAATCTGTTGAGGAGAAAGTAGAACAATCAGGCTACATAAACATAAAAACACAGCTCTCCTATGTCGATTGTAACTCATAAGATCGTTTTGCTTACCGACTAGGCATCTTTGAGTTCAGCCCAATCTTGATTCTAGTTTGGATTTTGTTCTCACACTTTACCAGTAGATCCAGAAGCTCTTGCGTGTGCACAGTGGCTTCACGGAAGTAAGTCATGAGACCTGTATAAGAGAAAACATGTGCTCAGCTTCATGCTAGCCACACACCGTACAATAAAACTAATAATGGCGCCAAAAACCGCTCAAAGGATTATACCAATTAGAGCTGTATTCCATTTGTTGACGATCTTGGTAAAAGTGGTGGATCCTGACGACATAAGGATCTGCCTCACACGATTCTCAAACACCTTCATATGTTCATCATCAACCCTCAGAAAAGCAACTGCGGTCCTCTCCTTGGTCTGTTCATTCTGCAGATTCCAGACACCATCTCTTGTGTTGCTGAAAGCTTCCTGGGTCATCCTGATTTTTGGAAGTATGCGGACTTCAAATCCACACCTGCAGGCAAAATGCGGAAGAGTCACTGATGTCAGTAGCATTACCAGATAATGGGATAAACAAATACCAATCACTAACATTAGATTCACTCGAATACTTGAATAGAGAATACTTACATGCTAAAGAGCAGGTTAGGATTATCCTTGCTATAGACAGAGACAAACCCATTCTCCCACTCCAAGGTTGTAATGCTCCGAGGAAGACGATTCTTCATGTCCCAGAAAACACTTCTACCGAGATTGACTGAAAAATGAATAATTAATGAGACACAACATCTAACGTATTGTTTATCAAATTTATATTAAGCAGAACGTTCATACCATCATGTTTCATCAACCTCATCCTTGCATCTCTTGGCCAGCACTTCTTATTGTTGTATCCCACCATATTTTCATTGTTAGGATCAGGATGCTCCGTCAGATAGCGCTGAATGAGATCCCGAGCCTCTTCATGTGTAAATTTAAACATTATATGAACTTTGTCTATATACCTAGAATACAGTCTTATGGGATGGCGCGTCTCAACTTTTGTATCCCAAAATGTCATGAACTCATTAGGCATCTGCGGAGGCCCAGCAATTTCACTTGCTCGAGTCAAACCAAGAAGCAAAAGATCAAGCAAAAGTCCATAAAACTGAACAACAAACGATGCAAACTGAAGTCCTCTAATGAGACCATACGAATTAGTATGACTCATATCCTTGTAAGACAGGACTACGTTATTCTTGGCTGACACATAGTCTGCAATATTGTGGTCAAGAACCAAGCGAAGAAGCCTGAAAGAACCAACACAAAATACTTATTACTCCAGAAAGTCATGGCTCAATGTCTATAATTAACGAAACATTAATGAGATAAACACCTGTTCAACATTGTCAAATCGATCTTCTCAAAGAACTTTTCAAACTTAGTTTGGAGCATCACCACACACTGCCCATCACCTGTGTCCCAGATACCTTGCAAATTGTTGATACCTTGACACCATTTATATACCAGAAGTGGGGGCGGCTCTGAGTCTGCTGGCTTAATCCAGTTTGGAAACAAGTGTCGCTTGTCACCCTCGTACCACAAGTATTGATCAAGATAGGCATCGGTAATCTTCTCCAAAGGCTCTATTTCATAAACCGGAATCAAGTAGCTATATAGATCCATAAACTCTATGCCAACCTGCACACATAAAAAAAAAAAAAAAAAAAATATTTACCAACACACTTATATGGTAAACTTGAGGATCTATGTTCAATCCATTGCTCCAATATAGAATGAATTATAAAGTCACCTCTTTGAAGCCACGCTGGGTGAGTAGATGACGTTTAATTCGTGATAGAGCTTCATGAGGATTGTCATAAGCTTGTTCAATTAAACCAAGCTCTTCTCGTTGCTGTTGGTTCAACCTCACAGCTACACTATATGATTCCTTCAGTCTCTCAAGAGCAAGGATGAGCAACTTTGTGTCATGTTTGTATGATAATGGAGGGAATGGAATGGGAGAGAACTTCCTTGATTCCAACCAATGAACAGTAGTTGTATAAATTGCAAGGGCTTCTTCCGGAGTCACATACGGACCATCTTTCAGGTAATTGTGTTGTCGTTCCTGCAACAGTTTTTTAAGGGTCCCACGTCAGAGAACTGGGACATAAAAAATAGAGGGATCTTATCTACTCCAATCAACATATGAAGGCATAATATAAAAATGGTGCTCAAACCATTGAACATACCTGTTCTGCCTTTAGCCAAAGACGTGTCAGCCTTCCAAGATTCTTTCTACAAACTGTCTTATCAACAGTAGCCCCTCTTCTGATACGCTCACGATTGTAGTGAGCAACATTTGTCCACCAGTCCGCCTTAGACTTGACATAACGAAGGATCATATTCTCAATTGGCACAGGTAACCCAGGGACCTTCCATGGAATATTAGCTTTCCAGCACCTCCATGCCTCACTAAGGTGCTGCAATATAGTACGCGCTTTATTTTGCTTGATACCCTCTGCACATAAGCAGATAATGTTAAGTGTCAACCAAAAACTAAAGCAAAGAAATTCTATTGTCGAGACACAAGGAAAAAACAAGTTTGAAAGAATGGAAACCTGGCATGGCATCAAGGACATCATGCATGACAGCAGCTCGAAGCTCTAAATCAAAATGGCTTTCAACTCTCTGTTTTGTGACTGTTTTGGCAACTCCTTTAGAATGACGCCCCTCGAACTGACGTGCAAGAAGATTCCCTAACCATCTTTCAAGAAGAGGGACAATTCCCCGAAGGAAAAACAACCATACCCTCCACATTGGAGCCCAGAATCCACACCCTGGTCCCTTACCCACAGGACCAGTATTGAAACGGTAATATATCAAGTGCTTTAAATCCTTGCACATCCTAATCTGCCTCATCAGTCTGTATTTATAACGATACATACCCGTCAATTGGCCAACATGAGAGAAAATATATTGCAGACCGTCAGCCAACTGGAAGGCATCAACATTACCAAGTCGGAATTGGACATTCGCATCTACTACAAGTTTGGTCAGCCGGAGGATCTCACGACAAAGATGGAAAGCGTTCCCAAAACGTGACTTCTTTCGCTCTTTGGTGGTCAAAGTTTTCACAGGCTTGAGGTTGAAATTGTAGTCAAGATGCAAATAGTTTAAATTCTTCCTGTGAATCAGCAGATTCAACATATTATACCCCTGCCGGCAGACTTGCAGACCCACTTCAACCCAATCCAGCTCGGTACTTTGGAAAAACTTTGTAGCTGCAAGAGACCGGAACAAGTGCTTCTTCTTCTGAGCTTTAGGTGGTCTATGGTGCAGCTCATTCAACACGTAGCATTTCAAGAGCTTTTGGTAACTAACTCGAACTTTTACTGGATAAGCTGGAGGACTGCAGTTAATGAGTTCACAAAAGTATTAGGACGATCACTTGCAAATTCTGTAAGGCAAAGAGACCCAAATTGTATTAAAAGAAATAGCTTACCAGTGTTCCTTGAACCACTCTGACACCAAGGGAATATCTTCTGCACGGCGCGTCCTCCCAGACCTCATATTGAAAGGCCGTGGGGCAAACAACAATGATACTCCAGCAGCTGTAGTGTCGGTGTAGAGTTGGGTATGTTTTAGCAAAGGTTCTACTCCTTCTGGTAAGGTAAAGTCATCCTCATCATCATCATCATCATAAACCTTCCTTTCACGCTTTTCCTTGTTAGTGTTGCTTATTGGATGAATCAACGGATCATAATAAAATGCAGGAAGATCAGGATCCTCGGTCTTTATATACATAACCATAGGACTGTGATAAACACAGAGTTTTACTTTCCTGGGCCGATTATTGTACAGATGTGGAAATGCTATTCTGTACTCAGTTCGCAGAGGGGAACGAATGATAAGCTTGTTGATATCATTAAACTCATTCCAGTCCTCATCCCCTTTCTCCATATCACGGTACAAAGGTTCAAACTTAGGTCCACCTGGAAATGAGTACCAGAATATATTAGAAAAGAACAGGAGTAAGGGAACTAGAGCCAAAACTTCAAAACTGGGGCATAGAATGAAAATAGCTCACCCGGTATACACATGTTCAGAGCCTTTGCTGTGAAGAAAGATGGCATGTCAAACAAGTAGAAGTAGTTGCGATCAATCAAATCCGACAGCAACTGGCCTGCAAGCCTGTGAAGGGTTGCCATGATTGGAAGGGACAAATTCCACCTCCGGTAACTGGGACCATTGATCAGTTTCGTTTTGACTAGTGGCTTGTGGTCGTAAAACCAAGTGTATACAGCAGAATCTTCTTCCTCGTCGAGCTCCAGCTGAATGGGCTCTAGAGGATCCACGTCCAGCAAGTTGTCAGCATAGTCCAGTGGGGGCTCCTCATCATCAAATGGCGGAAACCGCATTCTCTTGAAGTGACGACGATCCCTCTTCTCCCTTCGCATCATAATCCACATAGTACCCCACTGCAAAACCAGGCAGAATGGAATGACAATCACTCAGAAAAAACATCTACTGAAAATCCATCAATGCACAGGGACAGGAAAAGAGAGAGGGACTATTGACCCACCTGAGCCATGTAAATAGGTTCCACAACCCATGGTATCTCGTTCACAAATGTAATAGCTCCGGTGATGTGGTACAAAACCTTTACGTCTCGTACCTGTAAGAAAATGAGGATATAAATAAACGAATAGAGACGACAACAGCTTAAGCTAAGTAGATATCATGTAATTTAAAGACGTACCTGCTCCCAGGGCATAGGCATATTCTCGAGGAGCTTGAAAACTGCGTGAGGAACGAATTTAAGGGCTCCAAGGTATACACGTTTGTCGTGACGGAATTTCTTCGATGACATATCACCATGATCCCTGAAAAAACAACAGAAATCAGTCTGAATCCAAGTAAAATCCAAAAAAAATCATTGATACTGGACCCGAAAATTTTCCTAGCTAACTGGATTTCGAATCGTAAGCACTCATACAGAGTGAAGAGAACTCGCCTGATGATCTTCCTGACATGCTCAGGTGGCATGTCCTCCTTCTGAGTTTCGACGAATCCAAACTTCCTCTTGTCGCCATACCGTTTAGAATTTAGCTGCATCCATTTTCGTGCCTTCTCCTCAAGCTTTGCCTCCGCCTCCTCAGGCGTAGGTTCCACAGGAGGAGTCGGAATAGAAGGCGGTGGAAGCGCCGTGTAAGAAGGATGTGCAGCGGGCGGTGGCGGCATCATGGAGCCGCCTGTACCAGGAGGAGCCAAAGGCATACCATCGTTGTTCCACATAGCTTAGGATTCCAAATCGGAACGCCGAGCGTAATCGCCGAGAACAACACCCTAAAACCTCCGCGCCAGTGTGTATCTATCAACCAACGTCTAGAAGAACAAATGAAGTAACCTTAATCGAGTGAAGAAAAACCCTAAATTATCTTCGGGTTGAGTCGCTATAGCAGCAGAGTGGAGGAAGTAAGTTTTTTACACCAAGAAATTTATTTATTTATCAATTCATAAATCGTAAATGAGCCGAGCAAAAAAAAAAAAAAAAAAAANCGGTGTCTCAAAAATGCTTAGGCGGTTATCAATAGATTGGAGTTACCAAAGCCCATATTAATGGGCCTTTGATTATGAGAGTTGGGCCGATTTTTTTCTTTTTGGTTAAGCCCATATTCATGATGTTGTAAACGGACGCGTGGTCTGTGCATTGTAAAAGCATATGCCACAAGTAGCAGTGACTTAATACGTGCCATCTTCTTAGTGACATGAGTCATGACTAATGAGTAAAGATGAATTGTGAAGTAACTATGAAAGCTTCAAAATAAAGAAGAAACAATGATACGAAGTTTAACAGTTTCGTCTCACTTTCTTTTACTATCTGTGGACTCATCAAAACACAGAACCTTCATGCAATCATCCAGCCGTCTGATGGATTTAAAGGTCAAAGATCTAATGGTCAATAAGCGGCCACTTGTCGTAGTTACAGACAACGCCACTCTAGGAGATGCATTAAACGTCATGGTAAATCACGTTTAATCAATATATTAGCTTTATAATTCTTCTTATTGTAACTGTGGGATCAAAATTATTAAAACGACTGTTCTTCGTAATGAACCGGTGGCAAACCGAGTTAGAGCGGTGCCGGTGGCTGCTAAACCAGGCCACTGGCTTGGGGCTGGTGGGTCGATGATAGTAGAGTCAGACAGAGAGAGTGGAAGTGCAACGAAACAATACATAGGAATGGTGTCTATGCTTGATGTTGTGGCTCACATCGCTGGAGATGAGGACAGTGAGAACGAGCTCGATAAGAAAATGGCAACTCGTGTCTCTTCTATCATTGGTCATTGCCCTGAGGGTCTTAGCCTTTGGTCTCTCAATCCTAATACCAGGTTATACTTGTATCTATATATATATAAATCTATATATATGTAATTAGCCATGGACATAAAACCCGGTATCCGAAACCTGAACCGGAACCGACCCGAAAAACAGGAACTGGACCCTACTCGAACCCGATAAAATACATGAATGGATTCTAACTCGAACCCAATAAAATATCCGAACTCGATCTATACCCGAACCGAACCTAGTCCGAAAATTGAAAATATCTGAATGGGTCTTAAATTAGTAGACCCAAAAACTCGAAAAGATCCGATCCGAACCCGAACCAAAATCCGAAATGACCAGGGCTATATGTACTAATGAGATACTTTACATTATGGTACTAATGAAAGATATATGGTAATGATGTAAGCAGCATAATGGATTGTATGGAGATGTTGAGTAAAGGAGTTCACAGAGTATTGATTCCATTGGACAGTAACATAGAAAATATGGCAGGAGCTGAGTTAGTTGAATCAGCTTCAGCTTACGCAATGTTGACTCAAATGGATCTCATCTCTTTCTTCCTCGATCGATTCTCAGACCTCCAAAGTATTCTCTCACACACCGTGACTGATCTCTCCGCTATAAACGACACCGTTTTAGCCCTCACTAGCAAGGTAAATGAAACATATGGTACTCAAATTTTTCATCTTGTTTCATTAGATCCTACATTAAACGAGTCTATATATTATGTACAGGCCAGAGTGAAGGATGCAGTTAAATGCATGAGTATAGAGATGCTCAATGCGGTTCCTATAGTTGAAGCCTTAAGCGAGGAAGAGGATCATAAACAGCTTGTAAACGTACGTGACTTTACTTTACTTTTACTTACATATCTATCCATGAAGATGTGTGTCGATAAATTAGCTTTTTTGCAGGGAAAAAACAGGAGAGTAGTGGGAACGTTCTCGGCGAGTGATCTTAAAGGATGTCACTTAGCCACATTGCGTGCTTGGTTGCCGCTAAACGCTCTAGACTTTGCTGAGAAAATCCCGAGAACGCCATTGTTTGAACCTGGGAGAGAGCTCGTGACGTGTCACGTGACATCGACTTTGGACCACGTGGTTCGTATGGTTACTACGAAACATGTACACAGAGTTTGGGTTGTAGACCAGAACAATAGGCTACAAGGCCTTGTTTCTCTTACGGACATTATTGCTGCGGTCCGATCCGCTTTGCTCTCGCGAGCTTAGAATAGGAACTATAGAAATTTCACAAATGTTCTTTTACTTGTTCTACCAACAATAGTAAATGCGTTATTTAGAAGATCAATAAATGTATATTATCTCACATAATAGTTCGTATATAATATACTATCTCTATTACAGAAAGTTTGATTTTTTTAATGTTTCACATAGATTAAATTGTAAATGTTTAATCATTTCTTTTTTTCTTTAATTAATTATATAGAAAATTGAATATTAGTTTAGCTACCATCCAATAACAACATTTACATCATTTCTCTCTCTTTTTTTTTAATTAGTTATATAGAAAATTGAATATTAATTTAGCTACCATCCAATAACATTATTAGTTATACTTTTTTAATTAATTATTTTTGTTAAAACAAAAAAAACATTAATTATTTAATACTCACTTTTGACATTAATATATTTTTTATAATACAGAAAACCAATCTTTAAGAAACAAAAATAGAAACTTCAAAAATCAAATTTTCTATGACCGAGGTGTATGAGTTTTCACTACAAAAAACTTGACATATTGTGATCATTGTATTGTATTGTGATAATTGCATTGTGACTATGAATATTAGTAATAGTTTATGACGTTTTATATAGTTTTGTTACGAATTTTGTTTCTTACGAATTATTGTGATTCTATTTTGTGACAAAACTGTTACAAGATTTATTTGCCACGAGTATATTGTGACGTTTTGTTACTAATATACATTTGTGACACTTGTATTGTAACCATTTACAAATTGTCACAAATCTGTAACGATAAACATTTGTGACTAAATATGTGTTATTGTGACGAAATATAACGTATCAATACAACTTTTTTGTAGTGTTTCAATTTATTGTTTAGTTTTGAGTTGGAAGTTTATAATCTAATATGGTATTAGAGTTTATGATCCATATAGTCTAATCTGATTAGACTTAAAGTTGATATAATTATCGATAATCTGAGTTTAAATTGGTATTGTTCTCGAACATATTAAGATCAATAGCGAAAGAACCATCATCAATGAGAAAATCGAACGAGTGAACGAGAGCAAAACAAGTATATATATATATATAAATGAGTGGGTAGTGAGTAATGAACATAGGGTACTTGAGCACGGGGCACAAACAAACATGGCATAAGAATAAGACAATTTTAGTGTTTAGTTTGCATATAATTCAATAATCATAATTTAATCACTAGTTTTTATCGGTAATATAACCTTAATTAAAAAGCCTCTACTCATTATGCCCTTCCACTTTTACTTCTTACTTTCATAACATGAAAACTATATTGTATTTATTTTTGAATGTCCCATTTACAAAGCTAAGCACGCTTTTTCTTCTTTTTGTGTGTTTACTATTTACATATTCTCAAAATATACAACTTTCATGTTCATATTATCATATAGTATATCATTCTAAACTAATTCATCATGATTACTTATGAGCACGCTTTTTGTTCCCTCATATAATTATTCGTTAATAACACTACTTTCTATACATAATTATACACTTTTTGGCTTTACTTAGACTGATTAAAAGAGTGATTAATAAAAGGCTTCGCATACGTGTCACATTTATATATTTCTTTATATATATTTCATGTTTTAAATTTTGCCAAGTATTATTTGTGCAGCGAGGTAGCGCATAACACCTAATCAATTAATCGGAAATTATGCTAGGATTATTTTATGTTATAGTTTTATTAATCAACAACTTAGAATTTCATAAAATACATTGATGAAAAATATTAAGTGTCATTATAGATAATTTGTTAGTTGTAATTAATATCAAAAAACCAATTCTAAACTATTTAATGTGTATGATTATAATTTATTTTATTTTAACTAGAAAATTTAGTCAAAAGTTAAATAAATTCTTTTAAAATATAATATTAATCATATAAGGCAAAAATTAGTCGGACTAGATGGAGATTATTTCGGATTTAGACGGGAACTAATCCAAAACCTAATTTTTCAACCGTCTACATTAATCGACTTAGTTGGTCACTGTTTAACGCATACGCAGAGAATTAATCGGCTAGGCGAACGAGTTTTCGAATATAGTTTATGATTCACATATATATATATATACACGTGACGATGTATATAAGTTAAAGGACTTGTAATCTTTGGTGTTAAACTATTGGTAAAATTAACTTTCTTTGGGAAACAATGCACGCATGTTTCTGTGTCTTGTATTCTACAGATTATATCTAGAGATAAAAGAATATATAGATAAGAGCATAAGCTGGAGAAAGAGAAAGGCCTTTTTAGAAAAAGATAAAGATTGATTGAATTTGAAGCATAGAGAGTAGTGAACACTCACTCACTGCAAAACTTAGTGGGAAACTCGCGCTTCATTCGAGGGAGCAACAGCAAAGTGTGGGCCTTTCTTTTATTTTACACACTAATGTAAATGCATGTCCGCATTTTTCTATATTTTTATCATCTTGTTTGGATTAATCATGTTACTAGCTCTAATCTTATGATATGTAGCATATGAATTCTACCTCGATAAATAATCATCATTAATTACATATGCACGAACAAATCGAATTCTGATTAATAATACCTTCCTATGAAAATAATAGGGAATTTTGTTACTTCTGAGTTCTAAATTGTGAAATATATCTCATTTGAGTTTGAGTTTTGTAGTCACCATAGATAATTATATTACATTTTTTGTCCATTATATACATAATTTACCATATATGTCTATGGTGAATAGTTATATTGCAATTTTGTCATATAAATTATATCTATCGTAGACAATATAAAATATACAATATAAATTTTTTAATGCCAAAATTATTTCACTTAAACTTTTTTTTTGTCAATGGTAATATTAATATGGGCCACAAAGGTCGGTTCATTAGCCAAATTCCTATATAAATCTCGTAGGTTGTGGGTTTCGATCATTTGTTGAGCATGTGCGTTTTAATGGACTTACCACCAGCTACTAGACTAAATGACACTAGTATTTCACTGAAACGTTTAAAAGGAATATTTTGTACAAAGATTAAAAGGAGGTATTAGGACAATCTTCTCAAAATAACAAGTGCATAAGTTTAAAGAAATAGTTTGACAAAAAACATATTTTTTTAGAAATAATCTCATATATTAAAGAAGGAAATATTGGAAGGAGTAACCTGGTCTCTGACAGGTTAAACCGGTTGCAGAGAAGTTGTCGGGAGGTGAAAGAACGCCGCTATTGGCAGAGTCACGCGAGAGAGAGTAACCGGCTGGCGGCTATAGACGGTAACTAAGTCAAATCGTAACCCCAAAAGTACAAAACTGTAACAGTGTTTTTCTCAGGTTTTGCTTTTCCTGTTACGGTCCGGTTTATTCCCTACACTCTCCTCGATTCTCACTCCTCTCTTACACTCGCGTGAAACTTTCTTTATACTCAAATATTGTGCTAAAAGGTATCAGACTCTTATTACAACTCTTACTTCATGTATATATAACTATATATACCCTTTAAGAGACCTGACTTTAGCTATAAGAGTTGAAGCAAAACCGGTTTGATTGTGTTCAAAGAGGGAATTCAAAGGGAAGAAGATCGAACCGGACAAGACGGGTGTGCCATTGTGGATGTTGGGGTTGGGTGTGGACCGGCTTCAAGCCGATATAAACCGGCTATTAGCCTCTTTATTCCACCAGGGAGTATTGGACGAACAGTTCTTACAACTTCAACAGCTTCAAGATGATACTTCACCAAACTTTGTTTATGATGTTATTAACATTTACTTTGATGAATCTGAGAAGTTACTCCACAACCTTAGATTATTGCTGTCAGTTTCTCTGCCTCTCTATATCTCATACTCTTTATATATATGTGAATGATTGATGATTGTGAAGAAAAAATGAACAGGATGGATAAAGAGTTCTCAGACTATAAGAAAATAGGATTGCACTTAAACCAATTGGTTGGAAGTAGTTCAAGCATTGGTGCTCGTAGGGTTCGTAACCTCTGCGTTGCTTTTCGATCTGCTTCTGAGGTTAAAAACCGTTCAGGGTGCTTGAGAGGATTAGAGATTGTAGAGCATGAGTATCATTACCTCAAGAACATGATGCATGAACTTTTTCAGGTACATACACTGATTTGGTCGATTAATATGAATATGAAGAAATATATAATGTGGATTGATAAATTGAACTGGTTGCAGCTGGAGCAGCAGAGAGTATTAGCTGCAGGAGTCAGATATCCAATGTAGAAGTAGAATATGATTTTATGTTATTGTTTTTATAAATAGTTATAATTGGATAATGAGAAAAGATAATTAGTGCATGATGATGATCCATAGATACTAGTATGCATGTTGTAAGCTTTGTTTCTCTCTTCATAAAATTTATATTATGATCTCTTTTGTATTCTTCTGATCCACCATTATGACATATACCACTTTTCTTAATCTATATTCTCAATCTATATGTATGCTAGCTTATATTCGCATTATAACACGTGATTTGTTTGTTTTTATTTTTTGTAATTTATGTTCACTTAGCTTATTAGATTTGTGTTGATGTTTTGTAATATTTTTTCGAGTTATTGTTTTGGAAGCTTGAAACCCGAACCGAAATAGTTTTTAGAAAGAACCAATCTAACAAAGTACTTAAATAGGTCATAAACCTATATATCTGAAAAATGAACCCAAACTCGAATTGAAACCAAATCAAAAAACAAATTTTAGTTTATTAGAGTTTTTATTAATATTAAATTTATTTTGAATTTTTAAAATAAAAAATCTGAAATCCAAACCCGATCTAGATCGAGTAAAACTTTATCTGAGAAATAAAATTATATGTATAAGTCTGAAATCTAATAATAAAATACCAAATTAGATAAAAAAACATCCGAATATCCTAAATTTATTCACTCAAAAAATTGATCCTAACCCAAATCAAAACTGAATAAATAGTTAATTTATTTATATTAAATATTAATTATCTTAGATTCTTTTCTATTAGATTTTATTAATTTTAATTTTTTTTAATAAAATATCTGTAATATGTAACAAAACCTACCATGTTACATGATACGTATAAGAACACAAAGTTTGGGCTTTGAACCACGACAAAAACAATCAAACTGGGCCCGCTAAATGGGCCGGGCTGTTAATCTCATGTAATGATTACAGAAAATGAACAAAAACAGAAGTGGGATTGCTTAATTAAGGTTGTTTTGACATGCAACACGAGTAAGCAAAGGACAGGTGATCTTCGTGTCTAAGTCTTCCTTTCCACCTCTCAAACTAATATACTATTACACGACTTCCACGCTTTTTATTTATTTACTCTTTTTTAATCTTCTTTGTTCAACACAAACTAAAACAATTACAAGATCTCAGCAAGCAAACAAACCAAACAATGAATACTTTGCCTGAAGATTGCATTGCTAAGATCCTTTCTTTGACTACACCTACAGATGTTTGCAGATTATCAACAGTCTCCAAAATCTTCAGATCTGCAGCTGAATCAGATGATGTTTGGAATCAGTTCTTACCCTCTGATTTCCCTGCTGGCTTCACTGCACCTGCAGGTCTTCCCACCAGGAAACAGCTCTTCTTCTCTCTCGTTCATAATCCTCTTCTTCTCAATGATTCCCAATTGGTAACCTTTTATAA
The DNA here is from genome assembly GCA_900406435.1 of Lepidium aucheri. Classification (NCBI taxonomy): domain Eukaryota; kingdom Viridiplantae; phylum Streptophyta; class Magnoliopsida; order Brassicales; family Brassicaceae; genus Lepidium; species Lepidium aucheri. The sequence goes on from OVBA01000215.1 coordinate 42,982, forward strand.
TCTCTTGATCTCCTTTCTAGTTTTGTTTTGGTTCATTCTAGTCAATGCTTTTGCTGCTACTAAATAGATTCTGCAAAGTTAGATTCTTTCAGGCAAATCTACCTCTTTGATTTTACCTTAACAGAGAAGTCATTATTATAATCTAACCTCTGTAACTTGATCCTTTGAAATCAATCTATGGGAAGTTCAAAGCTTTTATATTGGGATGTCTTTGTTTCTGTGGAAATCGATGGAATCAGATTCTGAGTAGTGTATTGTGTAATAAAAAACAGAGCTTTTGGCTAGAGAGAAAGAGTGGAAACAAGTGCTACATGATGGCAGCAAGAGCCTTGAGAATAGTTTGGGGAGATGATCAAAGATACTGGCAATGGATCTCTCTTCCTAATACCAAGTACTTTCTCTTTCTCTTTCTGCATATTAGCTTGCTATTCACATTGATACATTCATATATATGTTCATGAATTGGCTTACAAATGTTAGGTTTAGAGAAGTTGCTGAGCTAAACATGGTATGGTGGCTTGAGATCACAGGAAAGATCAACATAACACTTCTCTCTGATGACACTCTTTATGTTGCTTATCTTGTCTTCAAGTTAAACCATAATGCTTATGGTTTTAGCCAGCCTGTAGAGGCCTTTCTTTCCTTGGCTGAAAATGATGTTGAGCCTTCCATGGTGAGTCTTAATCCAGGCAATGAAGAAGTTCCATGTGCTAAGCTGAGAAGAGACAACTGGTTTGAGGTGGAGCTTGGACAGTTTATGAAAAGGAGAGGAGATATGGGTGAATTAGAGATGGGCCTTAAGGAAACAAAAAGGCCTTTTGAGAAGAGAGGCCTTATTCTTCTTGGTATTGAGATTAGGCCCATGTCCTAATTAAATCATCTTGCTAATTACATCATCGTCTGCTAGTTTGGTCTCTTCTCTTTCACTGTTTTTGTTCATGTTTATGCTGAATAATAATGTTTTTATTTATGTTTCTGTGTGAGCTTTATTTGTTTCTCCTGTTCTTGACTATTAAATTTATATCTTAATTATCTCCCTTTGCAATAGTTTATATAGAAAGTTATTAGAAAGACATTAAATACATTAAACTATAAGTTAACTCGCTAATTCGACATAGTTGTGTAGTTACTAACAAAAAAACAACATAAAAATAAATTTCTTTAAATTAAAATTAACTATCATGCAATAAGTGAACTTTTGATAAGTCAAAACTATAAATAATAGTTTGAAAAATAAGCAAACATAAATAATTAGATAACCGTTTAAATTAAAAAATAATTTAAGCAAACAATATTTCTGGTTTATTGGAAAACTAATTAATAAAAGGAAAATTTTAAAAAATTGAAAATATTCTAATTAAAATGAAAATAAAAAATATGTATATAAAGATAAATACTAGATCATACAAAGCCATTAAACATTTTAAAACTTTTCAAAAAATAGTCTAAAGATTTAATGACTAATGGACCATGTAAATTACATATTATTATAATATGTGGATTAACCAATTGTTCGTGTGAATTTATCTCGCAATATATCTGTTAGACCATAGTAGGCCGACCCACAATGCTCGCTTTTTTGGGGCTGTAAAAACTTAAACCCTACTCATTCCATAGTGGTAAGATTGGATGTAACCCGTAGCTTCTCAACCTTAATGGTGTATTCAATATACAAATTTTTTTTTGAAACTGAACAATATACAACTTTACTTAAGGAAAATTGTGTGCACATGGATTTTGATAGCTAGTGCTTGTCGTGTTGGAGGTTAGAGACCGACCTTACCAACGTGTTCATAATGTATCGTACCCTGTTTCATTTTTTACTCGATAAGGCCAGATCTAGTGTTGAACTTCTACATCCAAAATTAGCTCAAATTAGATACTCCTGATATCCTAAATTCAGGTTTAGTTTTGACCTAACTAGATATTCATTATTTCAGCAAAATATCCCGACATAAATATCACGTTCTGATCTTTTTAAATACTTTATTTTGTGATCAAAATAATGCCAAACTAATCAAACTTACGTCCATGTAATGATGAATTTCGTAATAGTCAAAAACGTAAATAGTTTGTATTTTATCATTCGATCTGTCAGTGACATATATAGATCAATAAAAAAGTCTATATTCAATCATATAATAATTAATATATAGATATATACTGGTCAGGTAAATGCAAGTTCTTACCCATAATTGTGCTTAAAAGTTTTAACAACAAAAAAAAAAGTTGTCATCATACAAATAGTTCTGTAATATTTTATGTGAACGTTATAATTATGTCATCTTCAATAATGCAATGAGAATCTTTCTTTGCATATGGACCACTTTAGTTATGGGTCTATTTGAAATAATCCAAATTTTTAAATGCACACACAATTGTGTATGTTATTATTATAAGTAACGAATATATATATATGTTTGTATTATTATACAAACTCACATTAACCAGACCTTATGGACCGGTGATAATGGGCTTATGGTTATAAGTACCGCAACTACGCTTCGAGTTATGTCTATTGCGGTATTCATATGATGACTACAACTTTCCAAAAACGACAGTAAACCCTATATAAGTATTGCGTTTTGTAGATGTATTCGCTGATTAGTCTGGACATATTGATGGAGAGGATCCAAAATGGTCATACCAACTCCCAGGACATGCGAGTTAAAAAAAATAAAAAACACATTTTCCACATTTTTAATTCATAAAAGAAATTTGGTACTATAAACATTGACCAGATAGGTAGATGGTCATGGACCTTGATATATGGTATCATATTTTGAATCGAAATAAAATAACAGAGAATATATCAAAATCAACGAGAGGAGATATGAGAAGATTTTGTGTACAACAACTTATAAAAGTTGAGATGCATTCTACACATTTCATATCCACTAATTCATAGCTAAACTAATATTAAAACGTTATAAAAAAATGAGATTTGACTTATAGTTTTGACCAAAAAGAATATAAAGTTAGTTATGTATATAGTTAACAAATTATAAAACGGGGAATCACTAATATAATATTCTTTGATAATGTCCATATTGTTATATGCTTTATATAAACAAATACTAAGGATATAAACAAAATTAAGCTTTTGATCTGTTAGAGAATTTGTATAATACTTATAAAAATGTTAGAATAAAGAAAAAGGAGTGAAGGAGAAACAGTGATCAGAAGAAAAGAAGCAATGTGAGGTTATAATGTTACAGAAGACAGTCTAACAAAGAATCTTAAAAAAGTATTTGAACGAATCTTATACGTAATAACAACTACTTCATAACTAATCACAAAGCCATTATGACTATTAAACCACGTGTTTCTGATCTATTTACGTATGAAACATCTTTCAAATTTCTCATATTCACATGTCTTTAAGTGACAAATACATGTGTTAAGTCAAATGTTTACAGTTATAAAACCTATTTGGCTACGTAGTTTTAATAAAGTGGTTAGGGTGGTAATTAAACACAAAACTTCATTCACCCAATAAGTACATATATGTCATTAAGTTACAAAGACATGTGTTTAGTCAAATTTTTGCGGTATCTTAAATATGATAAGGGTGATAAACACACAAAATTCCATTTACCCAATAAGTAAAATATGACTATATGTATGTATATATACGTATAACCAAATAGAAAAAGAAAAAAAACAAAAAAAACAACGTAGATAGTACTGGAATTTGAGAAAATAATAATGTGCTATGTGGAATTTAAGTGTTTCTGAAAACAAAATCACATAAACACGCGATATCAGAGTATTTACATGGTTTATAAGAGTTAGTTGAATCTCATTATTCGTTGACTTATGTATCCGTTGAACCGATTTAGAAGAAAATTTGTTAGGCGGTCTAAAAATCTTATGTTTATGATGTTTCTGCTAGATTGGATTACCAAATCATAAAAACAAAATACTCGTTGGTTATTATCACACATGGAAATACCCAATAAAACATTTTGATATGGTTTAACTAATGGAGACGTGGCGTAAATATACAAATATGATTGGTTCATACAAAATTATTATGCTCAACAAAAAATTTTACCGATAAAAAAGCTTAGTAAAAGAAAAAAAGATGAAGTGGAGCGAATCTACACTGACTTGGCAACTTTCTGATACAAAGTACGAGTCAGCACTACGTGTGAAGACAACATTTGCTTAACTGTAAAATTGCTTGAAGAGAATCTCACCGTGTCTTCTTCTTCCAATCTTATATAAATCTTACACTCGTTGTCTTTCTTTTCCCCAACCTTCACTTCCCAATCTTCTATAACTATACTCTTATTAACCTCTAATCAAATCATCATCAACAAATCCAAAACCCAGTATCAATTATGAAGAGAGGATTACTTGTAAACAATGAATTCATACACAAAGCAGAAATTAGCTTAACTGTTCGAAAAACTTCTCTGTTTTTCACCGGAGATGGTTTCACGGTTTATGATTGTAAAGGAAATTTGGTGTTCCGTGTAGACTCTTACGGTGGTCCTAATACTCGCGACACCGACGAAGTTGTCCTAATGAACCCTCACGGTCGCTGTCTCCTTACCCTCCGACGAAAGGTACTTCCTTTTTTCTTCTTTTTATTTTTCAGATTCAAATCGATTACTCTCTCCGTTTCAAAATAAACGATGTTTCACGTTTCTAACACATAAATTTGAGCTCATTTTTGAGAGAATGTAAAAAAGCAAGCTTAAGGGTTCGTTAGAGGGTTCGTTAGAATGAAGATAAGAACTGAATCGAACTTTCAAAAATCGGTTTGGTTTTTAAATTTTGAGAAATTTCAAATTTGAGATTTTTGAAATGTTCAACTGGCCGAATCAACCTAAACTTCAATGTTTTATAAAGTCAACAGTAAATTAATAGTTTAATTGACCAGATCCGGAGTTCGTAATTACTCTAATCATTACATTAAATTTGGTTTTTAACACAAAAAATTACTTCTTTTATTCGTTAAATTTTAATACTTGTTCATATTAACTACAACATTAATTACAGTATACGAATAATTTAAATAATTTCACAAGTTTTCTTATTTACCTTGCGTGGCTTTATAGATTTGAATCTACTTACTCTGTTTTGACTCTGTTTTTTTTTCTTATTTTCAAATGGTGAAACAGAGGCCAAGCTTGCGACGGAGATGGGAAGGGTATCTAGGGGAGAGATCAGACGGTCAGAAACCGATCTTCGGCGTAAGGAGATCGTCGATAATCGGAAGGAACAGCATGACGGTGGAAGTCTATGGAGATTGCCAGTGCAGTGAGTACCTAATCGAAGGAAGTTTTGGGCAAAGAAACTGCACAGTGATGGAAGCAGAGACGAGACAGAAAGTAGCAGAGATAAGACGCAAAGTGGATTCATCAACGAATGTGATGCTTGGGAAAGACGTTTTCTCATTGAATGTTAAAGCTGGTTTTGATGGAGCTTTTGCTATGGGATTAGTTCTAGTGCTTGATCAAATCTACGGTGAAGATCTTGTTGAGGTTGGTGAAGAACAGGTACACCCTTCCGTAGAAGATCATTGATTTGATTTCTCCTTTTTCGTGGAAGTCGGGGTGCAAAAACGAGTGGAAAACAAAATAAATTATTAAGATGTAGTTATGAGTTATGACTTGTGAGTTTGTGTCGGCTTGAAAGGAACGATTTGGACAAAAGTTATTTCGTCTTTTGTTTGCTGTAATTTGGTTTGAATTATACAATTACAGCTGTTTAATTTCAACAGAGATTGTGTTTATGAAAGGAGTTAGTTATAGATATCAATATATTATATCTTTTTTGGTCTTAGATACTTTTGATTTTGTTCGTGAGGTTGGCAAAAACTTACAAGTTGTATGTTTAGATTAGTCATAATACTCTTAAAAATATTAGATGGTAAATTTTCGACTTAAAACTAATTGACAATAAGTGGAGAGACTCATATTTTATATATATATATTATAGAGGATAGTTTCAACTTTGGATATGAGATATTATTTCCTAATATACCCATTCGAGATAATGCCTTTTTGGTCATTAATTTGATATATCCGGGGATAGATCGACGGCACCAATTTTAGGTATGACTTGTCGATAATTAGACCAGTTTCGGGTAATATTGGGTTAGACTGCGTAGATAGACTTCCAACTCAAAACCAAATGAAAATGAGTAGAAATATTCATTCTCTTATATATATTAGAAAACATTTTCCAAATTGTGATCTTTGATGTTATTCCCTAGTAAAAAAAGTTTGGTCAGATCTATGTTTTCTCTCCATAGACTATCTATAGAGGACGGTTCAACTATAATAACTCCAAATCTATGGGAGACAGTGATAGCTTAGAAAAAATTGTGTTAATATATTAAACTATGATACGTATGCAATGTAATTACTCCTCTTGACTTAGTTACAAGATGTTGAAAAGCTTGTCGGTGTATGACTAGACAATAGTTAGTAGTTAACAAGTTCTGGTTCATACAGTGCAAGTCTTTTGATCTACTGTTCACTATAATCTTCTTTTCGACAATGGTCTTCCTTTGAAGTTACATATAGCTCTCTTTTGTAAGAATCATTGTCTTGTTTTGTGGAATGGTCACATCAAATTACACTATGGCCCATTAAGAGCCCGCTAAACAGGTTTCATGTTTCCTAATCATTTACTAACAACGTATCAAACGTTTAGGCCCGAGTAAATTATTCGATGTTTTATTGGCTTAAAGTTTATCGATATCACATGCAATAAAGAAGACACGAATCCTCCGGGAGATATGGGATTATTTCTCTCCGGTGTAGTTTCATTTTTATGGTATACTTATTCGCCATACGAAGATTCGTGGTAGTGTTTCAAGACTTCGGTTTTATAGTAACATAGATTTGTTGTTACGATTCTAGTTTATTATTTTTAGGGTTTGTTTTGTTTAAAAACAGTTTCCCTTTTTGGAATACATCTCCAAAGATATTTTTATTCTCCATCGGCTTCAGTATTCTATTTTGTATTTTTTTCTTGTTTATTAATCTATGAAATCATTCAAAAAAAAAAAAAAAAANAAAAAAAAAAAAAAAAGAAAGACCGGAGAATATACTCAAACAGACAAACATATATCCATATTTAAAAGTCTAACAAAACATATACAACATTATTAACATGTATTATACACGCATATTGCATTTGCATATGTGTATTAAACATGCATATATATATATATATATATATATATATATATAATAAGTATAAGTGCACAGAAAGTTGTATATTCACATGCATGTGTCTTACGATGATGCAGTAATAGAAGTGTGTTGACGAAAATCATGTAAGCTCGTAGTTGGAGTCACATAGCCAATTTCATTATTCATTTGCTCTTCTTCTTCATCTTCCTCTCCTTCATCTTCCTCCTCTTCCACATCCCATAAAAACCTTGCGTATGAAGCTTGCACATAACTGTCATTATTATTACAATTTTGTTAACGTAAACTCGTTGTGTTTAGAAAGTATAAAGTTTGAATATTACCAATCTTCTGGTGACATTGTGACAGCTTGTTGAAAGTAAGAGTGAGCTCTTTTACGATCTCGATGGTTATGCAAAATGAGATCAGCATAAAGAGAAAGAACATTTCCATCGTTAGTCTTCCCCAAAATTGCTCTTTCACAATACTCTTCTGCTTTCTTCATGTCTCCTTTCACCTATTCATATAACATAGAACGATGAGATACTAAACATGAAGCAAAGCCTCTCTTGGTCACAGAGTCTTTCAAAAGCAAATCAAAGACTCTGTTACAATAGGAGGCTTTACCTGTCTAACACTTTACACGTGGAATATGGATCTCTAACTAAAATATCCTATAGTATCAAAATATCTTATAGTATACGAAAATTCTCTTTTTGGACTAATCTTCAACTTGTTACCTCTTTTAAGAATTTAGCGTAGTTTCCAGTCAAAAGTGGATTTCTTGGATTCAAATCTATCATCTCTTTGTAATACTTATCAGTAGCTTCCTCACTTCCACCGCCGTTAACGCCATTTCCACCGACACCACCGCGGTTACAAATCTTTCCGCCGTTGTTTCCTTTTCCACCACCACTCACTAGAGTCTCCACACAATCATCTTTAGTCTTCTTTTCCAATCCAGAGCTAGAGAACAGTCTTTCCACTAAGAAAGTTGACGAACGATCCAAGTTCGTAGATCTCGTTTCATCTAAAGATGACCTACGTTGCTTATTAACCTGTCGTGGTATTGGATTTTTCTCGTTGTTCACGTTACTTACTGATTTAAGAAGAGTCTCTTTGTGGTCAGAGAGAGCTTGGTGCAACATCTCACCAGTGTGTCCATCTATAGACTTTGATGAGAAAAGAGACAACGATCTAGACCGTCGTTGGAGCTGTGACTCTTGGTCAGGAGACGAGTCTCTCGAGCTGTGTTGTTGAAGCCATGAGTTCAGTATTGGAGCAGATGTACTTCTCAATAGCATGATGATTCACTCGAGAACCTATACAAGATATTTTATACTAAAAACTCCATTAAACTAAAACCACTCATGATTATATCTTGATAAATGTACAATGAGTGGACTACTTGAGCCTTTATATAATGGTAAGCCGCAATAAAACTTAATCAAATACTGTAAAGATAAGTATACGTATCATTGGTCTCTAAGTTGACACCAGCCAAGTGAAAAGTGTGAAATATTCTAAGTTAGGTCCATTGATTAATAGAGAAATTAACAGCCTCTAGCACTTTGACACGTCGACTACAACCACATGGGCAACTGTGGAACCCATATTTCAAACTTTGGTCTCTATCATTACATAGTTTCTTCCAGAAAATTGACGGTGTTGCATTGCTTATGAGATGGAGACAAACTCTAAATGTAACTGTCATCTACAGTGTCGAGACAATGGTCGACACGTTTATGACTATAGCTGACGAATACCGACAAAGACGGAGACGTTATACGTTAAGCGGCTTTAGATCTCAGTGCTTCACATTCATATCATCAATTTCATGTTTTGTATTAATTAAATGTCTCTGTTGTTTAGTCACGCTATATAAGTTAAATGTATTCAATAGATAATAATGTTTTTGAAGGATTATTTCGAAGTTTTGAGAAGATAACGATACGTGCATTATCCCACTCTACACAAAATTCTGATCTTGTTTATGAATATTATACAAAGATTGATATATAAATCTGATTGGTCTTCTAAATATTCCAATTTTACATGAACAATGTGTATGATGTGTAAGATGGGCACGGAGTAAATATCCGGAAAATTTGTAATATCCGCAATCTATTTTGTTTTAGCTGAATATTTGATTTTATGATCCGGTTCGATCTGATAGTTTCTGGATACCCAAAAACTCGGATATTTGTTTTCTAAAAGATCCACGAATAATGTGTTTCGATCCGTTTTACAAAAGATAATAAAGATAAAATACATAAAAATTACAAGAATAATGTAGAAGTGTGAAAGAACAATATCAATATAAATTTTAAAACTCGATTAAACATTTTATCAATATAAATCTTTAAAAAATGCAAATATAACTTTTAAACAAACAAGTTAAAAAAACAAAACTCATATTAAATAACATGCCGAAGAATAATAACATTATAAAAATAAAATATTAAACAATAAAAATTAACTAAATACTCCTTTAATTCATTTCCAACCATATAAATATGCACAACGCTATTTATATTATAATATATAGATACATAATTAATATTTTAATATATACTTATTGATATACGAATCGGAGCAGAGATATCCGATCTTTTTGGAAAATGATATTTGTTATCTGCTTTATTTTTAATAAATATTATGTATTACTATTTGTTTTGTTTCAAAACTTTACAAATATCCAAAAATTTCAGATCGAATTATAGCAAATAGCGGATCGGATCGGATATTTTGCCCACCCGTATGATGTGATGCATGTTGGATAAATCAATTTCTGACAGACAGGTAATCAGATTGTACGGCGAGGAATTGTGGATTGACTTTTAAGAAAAGTCTTCTTTCTATTACAGTACTACGGTTGCTTTTTGTAGGCCCATTAGAATTCTTTGTAGGCCCATTACAATGCCACATACAACACCCACCAACACATTGAACAGTTCTCATCATCAATTAACAATTGCAAGGAACGAGTAATTGTTTATTTTGACCATTTTCATGAATCATCATGAACATACATGAGAGCAACACACTGAATACATATATATATATATAGATATGTGTATATATATATAATACTATGGTTGATGTTGAAATAATTTGCTTCTGCATGAACACATCCATCTAACAGGATAATATGGTTCAGTATCATCATCAGAAGAAGAATGAATGTCAAATAGATAAGGAAGACAGGGCTTGCAATTCAGACACTTGTCTTCACACAAAGGAGGCTTGGAACCCAAAACTGATAACATCCTCTTTTGTTGATGATCATCATCATAAGCCCCTGCTTACATACAATATGTATCAAAGAGGAATTATAAGTAAAGTACTTATAAGGGCCAATAATTACAGAGATTTGGGTATATTACTACCACATATGTAGTGTAGAGATAGCAAGCAGAAGACGATGTTGACAATGAACAATACAGCTCCAAAATACATTATTGACGAATTCATATCTTCACGTTCTCTCAAAAGTCAAAACCCTAACCTAAAGTTAGTTTATATACACATACTATGGCTACATATATATAGATAATACAGGTGACATGTGTGTATATACATCTGCATGGGAAAAGAGCAAAGTTCAAATCGTTTGTTAGAGGGAGGAGAGGAGACAAGAGACATGCCCAAGGATGGTAACTGGTCCAAATTAAGTTTGTCGGAGAAAACCCTAGTCTCTTTACTATGGGGAAATGTTGCTGTTGACTTTATGCTACATTTTCAAGTCTCAATGCATAATTATGAACGTAATATTCGTGATTTTCTTACCACAGTTTGGTTTCAATTAAGTCTATATATCTATTTGAGTATTTCTTTTTTTTAATTTATCAAATTTTTGAAACATATGAATATCACAAATCAGTTCTAGCTATGGATTGTGTGGAAAGAAGTAACCATCAAGTTCAATAAATTTATAGATCAAGACACACCTTATTCTTTCGATAATAATAAACATATTTTAAAAACAATATTAAGATGAATGACGCCCTTTTAATGTTTAAAACTAGGACTATATCCAGGATATAACGCATGATTTGACTGGTTTTTGCAATCTGTGTTCATTTAATTTTTTAGATCCGTGTTAATATTTTGAATATTGTTTTCGAAATGTTGTTTTAGAAATTCAAAACCCGAATCAAAATCAACCTGAATGAAGGAACTTAACATAAACTAAATACGATAAAATATCTCAATGAGTTCTAAATCACTACAAAAACACACCAGTTTTGCGACGGATCATGCTATCTCTATGTATTTGAAAAATTGAACTCAAACCTAAACTAGAAATAAATCAAGAACCAAATTTTAGAGTTTTTTTTCTATTAAATTTTTATTAATTCTTTTATATAATAATACTCGAATCTAAACTCAATATATACTGAACTGTACCCGATCCAAAAAATAAAAATATCCAGAAAAGATTAAAATAACCAAAAAAACTGAAACCAAACACGAGAAAATATCATATGGGTCTTAAATATATATATGTATCAAGAAAACTTAATTCAAACTCGAATCAGAACTGAATTTGACCTGATATTCTTATATTAAATTTTAGCTATTTTTGAGCTTTTTTCTAATAAATATTTATTATTTTTTAATTTCTAAATAAAAATTTAGAATGAAACTGACTTTAAATATATTTTTAAAAAGTAATTATAAACTATATGTTAATTTTATTTTATAACTTATAACACAATTAAAATGAGAATGTTCTACTTTGAGTAATAAAAAATTTAATCATAGTTTATGTTAAAAGGCCGATATAAGAATGCAAGCCCAAAAAGCCCAAATTGTTTTCTCAAACCCAAAAAACCTAAAACCTTAAACCTCCGTGTGTCTTGATCCAATGAGTCCCGACGTCGTTAGCCTCCTGGTGAGAACAATCTCAGGGCTTCTCAGATCGAAATTTCTCTCACTTTCCGGTCATTTCTCCGGAGTTTTCAAGTTTGGTTGAGTTACTATTTTCGGCTTCGATGAGTTTCTTCCAGATATGGCTGTTGTTGAATCGCATTGGGTTTTAGGTTTTTTCGATTGAGGTAGATGAATGTCAAGGGTTCATTCTCGTTGGGATCTTCGTATTTGTAGAATTTCTCTTTGATGCTGCTTTCGTAGATTTAGATTGCTTGAGTCTGAATTCTGAAGGAATTGGTTGGTTTCTAGATTTTACAAATTGTAGAAGTAGCTAGATATTTGGGGGTTTTGTTAGCTTACATGTTATTGGGTTCACTATACGGGCATGTTTAGGCTCGAGGGAGGCCCTGGATCATGCTATCTCTGCGACCCATTCGCAGATTCTGCTATTCATCTTCCTTTATAGCCACTGGTGTTGCATCGAGCTCTCATGTTCCAACCGAACCCAATCAGATACGTGGTTTGAAACCTGTTGAGGAGCCTGCTCTTGTTAAGCTTAAATCTGAACGAGACCCTGAGAAGCTATTCAAGCTTTTTAAGGCCAATGCCACTAACAGTTTGGTGATTGAAAATAGATTTGCTTTTGAAGATACAGTTTCTAGATTAGCTGGGGCACGTCGGTTTGATTTCATTGAGGATCTGCTTGAACAGCAGAAGACACTTCAACAAGGTAGACGTGAGGGTTTCATTGTTAGGATTATAATGTTGTATGGGAAAGCTGGAATGACGAAGCACGCAATTGATACTTTCTACAATATGGATTTATACGGGTGCAAAAGGACAGTTAAGTCTTATAATGCCGCACTTAAAGTCTTAACTTTAAAACCTGATCGACACACCATCCAGGAGTTCTTTTGCGATGTCCCATTGAAGTATGAAGTTGATATTGATGAAGTTTCTTATAACATTGTCATTAAATCATTCTGTGATATGGGATTTCTTGAACAGGCGTATATGGTTATGATGGAGATGGAGAAATCAGGGTTAAAACCAGATGTAGTTACATATACTACGCTTATATCGGCGTTTTACAAGCACGAGAGGTGTGTGATTGGAAACGGATTGTGGAACCTCATGGTCCTTAAGGGCTGTAAGCCTAATCTCACAACTTTTAATGTTAGGATTCAGTATTTAGTGAATAGGAGGCGAGCTTGGGATGCAAATGATCTGTTGCTCTTGATGCCAAAACTTCAGATTGTACCGGACTATGTAACATATAACATGGTTATCAAAGGCTTTTTCCTTGCGAGGTTTCCTGAAATGGCAGAAAAGGTTTATACAGCGATGCACGGTAAGGGCTACAAACCCAATGTGAAGATCTACCAAACGATGATCCACTATCTGTGTAAGGCAGAAAGATATGATTTGGCTTATACGATGTGCAAGGATTGTATGAGTAAGAAGTGGTACACAAACTTGGACACAGTTGGTCTGTTGCTCAAAGGGCTTGTGAAAAAGGGCCAGCTTGATCAAGCCAAGTTGATTTTGGAGTTAGTTCAAAAACGAACCCCTCCATTCAGCTCAAAACAGTTGCTCTCCCTTAAGTCCATTTTGTAATGTTTACATGAAATGGAACAAATTTGCTACATTTACACGACAATGCAATGCGGCTTAAGGATTCATTCTTTCTTTCTCCTGAGGATATACTTTTTGTATAGTTGTTGTGTAACTCGAAATTGGATGTAGCCCCATATTAGGAGGCACAGCATCAGATTCAACTATTTGTTGTTCCTTGATGATAATCAAGACCAGTGACTTGGAAACTCAATGGATACTCGGTAAGTCTTCTATATCTCTACTATCTTTAGTTTTGATCTAGCTTACCTTTGGTTAAACTATATTCCAACGTCTTCTTTCTTTTGATGATTTCAGCTCGAGAGCAAAATGGCAAATACACCAAAGTCGTGACCATAAGCTGAAGAAACCGATAGGATCTTGGTTTGGTCGCTCAAGCTAATCAGTCGGTTATATTTTACCTTCTTGTGGTCAAATTAAAAGCATTTTTTACCTAAACAAAGGGGAAAAATCCAACGGTTCATAGCTTTGACTTGCTATAGCACGAATGTAAACAAACAAACAGAAAACAGAACAGAGACAGACACTAAACATTACATGTTTTGTTCTTATATCTAATGGATAAAAACAGATTATTTGTTTGTTGAACAATTAGTCAACATATGACAAAGCAAACATATCCCAAAACCATGAAAGATAGCGTCGGTGATGCATACATAGGCATCATCGCCATGTTTGATGATACAAGTTACGTGGTTTATTCGATCACGACACATAACACGTGTACTTCTGTAATAACATTCTAATTTTATATAACGCTTCTTCTTCTTCAATCCATTGGTGCTTCATTCATTACAGGTTCATTGTTTTTCTTTTTGCGATCGACGTGATACTCTGTTTTTTTCTCGGGAAAACAATGAAGGAAAATATGGGAAACCCTCTTCATATCAAGTCATTGAATCATATATCTCTTCTATGTCGATCCGTTGAGCAATCCATGAGCTTTTACCAGAACGTTTTAGGATTTCTTCCGATTCGTAGACCTGGTTCTTTTAATTTCGATGGCGCTTGGTACTTCATTCATTTACATCTGTATTTCCTTTTGAATTATGTGAATTATTTCATGATTTTGATTTGTTTATGTAGGTTGTTTGGATATGGAATGGGGATTCATCTTCTCCAATCTCAAGAACCAGATAAATTGCTTAAGAAAACAGAGATCAATCCCAAAGACAATCACATTTCTTTCCAGGTACATCTGTTTTCAATAGTTTCTGTATTCAGAATAGCAAACTCTCTTTAGGGTCTTGTGAAACATTATAAAAGCTTTCTACTTTGAATGTAAAAAGCTGATTTTGGTTGACCCTTGAAGTTCTTAGTTCAAACATGTAGATATATATATATATATATATATATGAAGTTTAGCATAAACTTTGGTTTTCTTTCATGTTGGTGTTGATAAATGCAGTGTGAAATCATGGAAACAGTGGAGAAGAAGCTAAAGGAAATGGAGATAGAGTATGTAAGAGCAGAAGTGGAAGAAGGAGGAATCAAAGTGGATCAGCTCTTCTTCCATGATCCTGATGGTTTTATGATTGAGATCTGCAATTGTGATAGTCTCCCTGTTATTCCTCTTAATCGTTCTTGTTCTCGACTCAATCTCCATCACCTTGTTCAGCCATCACATCCTACTCAAATCCACCCCTAGTTCTCATTACTTTACTCGTATACAAGCATGATCATTGTGTTCTGTCTTCTTCATCATTGCGTGTAATTAATAAGACTGATGTTGATGCGATTCCTCAACAGGGAAAATGACCATTTGCTTCATAAACCAAAACTCTCTGTTGTTATTTGTTTCCTTCTAAAACACTTGTGGTTACATTTGAAATCGCGTAAGCTATTACAGATATGTTATGTTTGTGTCACAACACTAGACCTATATTAAAGACTTCCTCTAGGGATGATGTTATCACACTGAAGAAGAAGCTGTCTCCGGAAGTTTTGGATGAAAGCTTCTGCACTTTTGTCGACGTCATGAATTGTGGACTTGCCCTGAATCTGATCTAGATTAGTGCCAGTAGAAAGTACTGTTACCGATCTTCTCTTCTCTGTAATAATCTTGGAGTTTGTACTGTGTACTGATAGTTGTTGTAAGGAACTCATTGTCCTGATCTTTTGTTCTGTCTCTGTTTTCTGTTGTAAGAGAGTTTGATCTTTGGATGATGCCATAATGGTGTTTGTGATATCTACTATATATAGAGTTTTTTCTGGGTGTATATTATAATGTTAAATATCAGTAATATACTTTATATGCCTAAGTGTTTATTATTCCTACGGAAGCAACTTGGAATTAACAAGATAACGAATGTTAGGGCTAATATATAATTACTAGACCATATCTTTTCATTACTTATCAATATCTTAGAAGAAAAAGTATCAAACAAATAGTTTAGCAAAAGGTATTTAGTCCAATGGTCGGTGGTAAGTCTAGTAAAAATATATGCATATATATAATTAGGAATTAGGTTTTACCGTCAACGAAATTTATGTAGGAATTTAGTTAATGAAACGATTTTTGTGATCTATATTGATATTGTTGTTGACAAAAAAAAATGTTACAGTTTGGGTTTTAGTGGTTTGGATAAATACGTTTCTATTAAATAAGGAAATAAACTAAGCATAAAATCTATTTAAGGTTCTCTATGGAAAAAGGAAAGGCTTACATGAAATCTTACCTACCAAATGAAACTGATTATTCAATAGGTTTCTAGAATCTAGGAAGAAGATAAGCCACCGAAAGATCATTGTCGTTTTCGTTAATTGATGTTGAGTTCTGATATGATTAGCCAAATGGGCCTTTTGAAGAGGCTAAATGGGCCATTTGAAGAGGCCCAATAGGCCATATGTCAATTTGTATTTGTATTTGACTAGAGTTTATAAATATTGTACAAATAAAGCGGATATGGGCATATATGAATCATGATTCATACGAAAGAAACACTTATACGTGGTAGATTCACAGTCTAAAGAACATGAGTTCAAAGGTATGCAGATGTGATTTCGGACTGAACCGACTGTTCCAAGAAGCTTGTTGTCTCATTTGAGAGGCAAGGAGGAGGATACACTTGACCAGAACTCGAGCCATAAGCTTCCCAACAGAAAGACTCTGTATTACCATCACCGTTTGTTGGTTCAAGATCAATATCTTGTAGAAGTATGTTGTGACATGGTGAACTATCGCTACAAGATATCTTGATTGCTTGTTTTGATGCTGAAGTGCCTTTCACGTTAACAAATGAGATGTTCTCTATGGTAACAGCTGATGTCTGCAGATTTTGAGTTTTAGGTTCAATGTTGAGCTACTGACGAAAGAAATGGCACAAGTTGTTTACCTGATTTGCACAAGGTTTCCGAGAATCGCAGTAATATTGATCGATGATGATGGGATTCGATACATTGTTCATTTTGATGTTCCTAAAGATGATGTTTGAGACCAAACCATTTCCTCCCTGATTCAAAGAGTAAGCAAGCTAGTTGAGTTCTTTTCAATCTCAGAACGTTGAGTGAAACTTTGATGTGATGGAATTACCTGCCATGTTTTGATCCGAACACCATTCTCAGTATCAGAGATTGAGGCTGTATCAACAGTTACGTCTCTAACTTCTTCCCAAGATTTTGATTTTCCAAGGCTCCCAATGCTACAAAAAAAACAAGTCTCATTTAGATTGTGCTACAGTAAGCAGATATTGTCTATTGTCTCTCTGGCTAGTGGCTATAGTTACCTTATGCCATGGCCAGGACCACAAACAAGGTTCCTGATAGAGATCTGTGAAGAGTTTCTTACTATCGAAACACAGTCATCTCCTACACAAAATCTGAATAATCAACATTGGCAAAATACTAGATTCAATGTCTGGTTAAGCACACTAACCTGTACTGACTGTTGTGTCCTCTATTGCAATACCACGAGAGACACTTAAGTGAATTCCATCTGTATTGGGACTAGTAGCAGGAGCTATGACCTTAAGACCAGATATGGTCACACGACGACAGCTAGTGAAGGCAATGTGCATTTGTTGACTATCTATTACATTGAGGTTTTGAACTACCATATTCTTACACTTGTGGAATGTTAAGGCCTGCATAATGAACAGAGTTTCACTTGTATTAACAGTAAACACACCAATCTGAGAAACTTATTGAATGTTTACCGTTGGAGCTCCGTGACAAGGCTGCAAAAAAACAGATAGTTGAAACATCAATGAGAATTCCTTTAATCTTTGAAGAAAACATGTTAAAGGAAAAGAAAAAAGCAACTAACATTGGAGTGATTGTGTTTGCAAGATCTTCTCCACCATTCTTGTCCCATTCCATTAACAGTACCACCTCCTTCAACAGTCAAGCGACTTAAGCCATGAAAGTAAAGCCATTTCCGTGGATTTAGACCTTCCCAAGCATCAGGATCATTTGGAGCAATGATGGTACCAGAGATCTATTTAAAGCAGATAACAATAAAGACAATAGAACAATCCCACAACAAAATTCCAAAGACCTGTAAAAGGGTTTATTACCTGTAATGTAAGTCTTGCTTTACAAGGTCCAGAGAGATCAATAGGTCGAACAAGACACGTGTAATTTTCTGGTACCAAAATTCTGTTTTTGACTTTTGAAGAACAAGCTTTCTTCCAAGCATCTGCAAATGCCTACGTAGTACCATTATCACATTATAATCATTCCAACACAATCATCATATCTAAATCCTACAGATTTGACTAATACCCAGAATCTAAAGTTTCAAGCTTTATCTTTTGAAATTCTAAAGTTTCAAGCTTTATCTTTTGGTATTACAGTAAAAGAGGTATATTAAAGGGTTTAGAGATTGGCTACTTTAGTGTCGTCGGTGACGCCATTGCCTTTAGCTCCGAGATTACCAACGTGGAGTATCCGTTCGGATCTGGGTCGGGTCAAGCGAGATTGTCTTTGTGGAAGCTGAAGAAGCGATTGAAACGAATACGCGTTTGTGGTCAAAGCAAGTATTATGACAAAAATCTGATAATAACTCATGATTTGGACAAATGTTTAAGACAGAACCGAATGTGATTATTAACTCTTAGAAGAGGTAAGCACGTAGAAGTAACACAGATGAACATACAAACATTCTATTTATAATCTATGATTAAAGTTTCTGATTGTAGTGATGATGAAATGATGTTATGTTTAGCCAGAAAGATCAAGGTGAAGATAGAGTTCTTCAAATTTTCAAAGCATTTAGTGATGACATTCTCTGAATTTTTTGGATACATTATTGATTGATTAATGTAGATAATCAATCTTAGTTGATTCTAATAATGCTAAAACAAAATACAATCAATTTGAGATGTTTAATGGTTCGATGGTAATGGGCTTCAGGCCCAGATTGTCCATATACCTATTGAACTAACTGAATATGTGAATCAATTCATTAGACCATGTATATCAGTGAACCCCATTAGAAGTTTACCAAAAAAAAAAAATATCATTAATTTTCTTTTTTTTTTTAAAAAAAGACTAATCGTGGACCGCCACGTGTCGTGGGGCCCACGATACAGTTGAAGAGTCCGATTCTTCACAGAGGAGGTTCACTATTTTTATTCATATTTTATTTGTTTTTTTCTTGGAACCTGTGCATTAAACCTCTAATGCACATGCTCTTAGTCCATAATAAGATGACAACAAAGGGAATAAAGCTAGTAGAGTATATTAGTTCTTGGTAGTATAATGAAATATTGAATCGAACTGATCCAAAATATAAGGAATGAAATTGAATTAGAATTGGTTAAATAACTGTTTGGTTCCTAAATTAAAAATCAAAAGAGTCGGAATTGAATATGTATTGAATCGAGAACCGAATAGTTACGTGAAATAAGTAAAATACAATTATATATTTAAAAATAATTATTAATATAGAATTTAATAATCTAAATATTTACAATTGTAACTATAGATCTAAATTTGTTAGTCAATTCGAATCAAAATTACCAAAGATACTAATATATCCAATTTTTATAATTTATCTATGGTTTTTTAAAATAAATTGATTTTAGAAAAAAAAATTACACTAAGTCACATAAAACGAAACCAAACTAAATTTTAATAGGTATCAATTGGTTACCGTTTTTTGTAGAACCGGAACAAAACCATACCGAATCAAATTTTAATATTTTTTACTTTTTCTGAACCGAAAACTGAAAGAAAGGAATGGAACGGAATAACCAAATGACAAGCAATGATTCTAGTTCTACTTTCGACAAACTGAGTAGGCCATCATAAATTCGTAACCTTATCATAAAACAGATAAATGATAGAGCTAAACTAAATAATGATTCTACTTTCAACAAACTGTCTTATCAATTTATCAAGTCCTCCAAACTAGAATCTACGCAAAGAATTCAAAGCGTTTATTGATATGGAATATTGCCATAGCTAGGATCATCTGCAGTCAGTGGCCAATTTTGAATTACAGTTTAACCAAATCACTCAACCCATTAGATTATTCATAGGAGATAATGAATAAACTCGATCATCTGTAGAAAAATTTAGAATTTTAAGTCAATAACAAGAAAGTTAGACGCTTTGTAAGAGTATAAGTGTTAGTTCTAACGTTCTCTATAACTTATAATTACTAAACAAGTGGTGAGTAATAATAAAAAAATTAGACGGTTTTAGAATATATAGATAAAGCTCACAAACAAAAACCAAACCAAAGAGATTCATTTGCAGTGTGTTTGTATACATACATATATATTAGATAATCTCATCTTTCATGCTCTACGCTTCGATGGTCTTTTCCTCAAACTAACCTTCTTCACCGATGGTTTCTTCCCAAAAGCTGAACAACATCCAAATGCAGAAAGTCTCGGTGATGGTGGATCCATAGCTGTGTTTCTATGGTTTCGATTAGATCGAGTTCTTTCAACACCACCATCGGTTTTAATCGGTTTAACTCCTTCTCCGACAGTTTGATCCTTAACTTCTGATGTTGTAGTAACAATGAGCTTTGTAGCTTGTTCGTCTTGTGTTTGAATATCGTTTGGTTTCTGGTCGTTTGCTTGTTGGTTAAGCTGAGCTATTAGACGATTGTCCCAAACAATACCTGAAGATCCTTGTCGTCGAAAAGAGATGGTGGATCTTTGAAGACCCACCATTGATGATGATGATGATGATAATTGTTCCTCCTCCGTGGTTCTGGTTTTGGTTTATCAATCTGTTTTCAGGTTTTTGCTCTTCTTATCTTTTCTCTTCTCTTCTATACTTTTCATTTTTTCGTCTTCTTCATTTTATATGTTTATATATATTGTTTTTTTTTGTGATTTTTGAATCATCTAAGTATAATATAATTGCGATTATCATGTTAGATGTTGAGAGAAAACTGGGTCAAAGCAACGGTTTATTACGGGAATTTAAACAACGTTTTCGAGCCGTAACTTTAGATTATTATAAAAGAGTTCTATTAGTAATATGGTTTGAAACGATTGTTTAGAAAAAAATAAGTAGTTGAAAACGACTGTTTAATAATAACGGTTAGTAAAAGAAGATTTTAAACGAAGGTCGTTTGAAAATTAATGTTGATTGGTAACACTACATCGGTTGAATAGTATAATGAGATAAATATTAGTATATAAAACTTAATTTAAATAATTATTTTAAAAATTATGAAATAGTATATAGTTTAAATTTTTAATATAAAAATTAAAATGTAGATTAAACTATTATTTTAAAAATAATATTTACATAATAATAAAAGATTATTTTTATAAATATAAACAAATAATCTTGACTTGATATAAATCATATATTATTCCTCACACCATAATTCTACGTAAAATATAAAAATAAATGATTATTTGTATTTACAAACAACGATTACTTTTTAAATGACGGTAAATAACTCTATTTGTAAATAACCTTTTTAAATGACTAAAAATGAATCCAAATAACTTTATTTAAAAAAGTCATTTACAAATACTTGTTTTAAACAAAATACTGATTAATAAAAAAATAAGCATATCGTTTATAAACATCTTTAAAATAACCAATCAAACCCTAAGTATTTATATTTCATTGTTAACTTACTGCCAAATAATCCACCATTGTTGACTCGTTGTTTAAACACAACTTTGAAAGGTGTGCATTATTTTTGCAATATCCTGTTTCATGTGGCCCACACTTCTCTTATGGATATAAACATTTTAAATGGCAATATCGTAATTAAACATTTCAAGGCCTGGGCTTATATTCAATCTATATTACTCCTGGGCCTAATTTAAATGATATTATGATTGGGCCTATTAGGCCCAATTTCGTGACCCTTTCTTTCTTCCCTTTTGGAGAAATAATGAAATTAGAGATTCTGTTTCTTCTATCACGGCATTCTAGGGTTTTGTATTGGGTTTTCAAGTTTCAAGCCAATTAGCAGAGCAATGGTGTCAAAATCAATAATGGCGTAAGTTGCATTGAAGGTTGGCATTAACAAAAAGCGATTTTCTGTGTCTATCAAGCTTTCTAGTGTTAATTGTGTACAAATCAAGTTAAGCCGCCATGTACGGGAGAAAAGGGTATCAACTGGTGAAAGAATTTGCCGGCGGAGAGAAGGGACAGCTTAAACCTTTCAATGTAAGTCTTCAATTTCGGAACTTAATGACTATAATTCTCTTAATTCTTCTAGGTTATGGACATAATTTGAACATTCGTTGAATCTAACGTATAGCAAGTGTTTGGCTAGTTTTCGTTTCTGGATTGAGTTGTTCAATGTTGTGATTAGAACTAAGAAGAAAGAAGCCGTTTTATTGTTTTGATTTTAAGCTTAAGCAATTAGAATCTGGATTCTTCAAAGAATGTGGAAATTTGATGGAGTTTTTAGGTAGGGTGAAGTTGGAAATTGAGCAGATAAGAGTTGCTCAATGAATGTTTATATGTTGATTGCTCTCATATTCATCTCTGGTTCTCGGCTTAGTTACTAGATCTCTTCTTTCTATTTTTAACAGAGCAAACTTTTTGATGAGACAATCGAAGAATGTAATCAGAATCACCATCTTATCCAGTCCTTGATAAGGTATTGTACCATTTTTCACAATACATACACTGGTGGATTTACCAATCCATCATAAACGACTTACTTCTGTTTGATTGATTATTTGAAGGAAAATGCAACAAGAGGGTTTCGATGTTCAGAACAACAGAAATGCAGACCACTATGGAGCACTGATTCACCACCTTTCTTTGATCCGGAACAAGCGCTGCCTCATGGCTTATGTGTGAGAACTGCATTCATGGCTTATCATGATTACATAATCAGGACACACAGTTTGTGATAATAGCTGCAACTGATGTTGCTATGCAGGTACAACCGAGCAGAAATCTTGCGTGATTTGGCGTGGAGAGTTGGACTTGAACTAGTTGACCTTCCCTCTGAAATTCAAGGGAAACTCACTACACTAGAGAAGGAGTACTTCAGGAACCATTCGGTAGCTCTAAAATCCTACATGGGAAAAGTTGGAATCGATTTGAATGTTGTAAGGCATCTTTCACCACCCTGGTTTCTAGATATCGTAACTTTATGGAATTGGATTTCTCTGAATGTAAAGTAATGTCAAATTTGAAAGGATATGGTGCCTCCAAAAGATCCTTACATCAAGGTTAGAATTGTGGATGATATTGATGGAGGAATCGTGCTGAGTGACAAAACAACAAATTTTGCACGTCATTCTATGCATTTCCTTAAGCGAACTGATGCAGAACCTTACATTGCTCGGGTTAGTCTTCTCGTGATTTCTTCCTGAAAAATCCTAATAGTGATGCAAGTAGATATTTTTTGGTTTTGGAAACAAGTTCAAAGATGAAGGGTAACGTTGATATGAAGTTTGTCAAGTTTCTCTGTTTTGGTAATGTTTCTAAATGTTGAACCTTGAATTGGATAACAGGGCCAAATGGAGGAGTTGACTGGTTGATTAATGTAACAGGAGCTGTGGTTAGTCACACTCAGTTCTGTGTGATCATACAATGTAAGCTTACTAGGCCTCGTACACTTGTAAGTTAGGAACATAAGACCTTGTACTGACACTCATGTTACACATGTATTTGAGCCTTGTCCACTTTATTTGTACTCAAATGTTTTTAAATTCTGATAAAATAGGCCCATTGGGCCTCTTCAAATGGCCCATTCAGCATCTTTGTATCGTATATGAATATTCCATTTACTGTATATATTTTTTCCCTCTGCTCCAAAGGCTTTGAAATTCGCATCATCGAAATTCCTCCATTGAAATCGAATGGCTCTTTCGAAGAAATGGGCTTCCATAATCTCCATCATCGCATCTTCTCTGTTTTCGTTCCTCATCGTCTTCCAGATTCCTCTTTTCAGGTAATCAATTCCGAACCAATTCATTGCAGTTATCACATTTCGCAGAAACCAATACACATTTCGAAATTGATGTAGACAAAACCTAGCAAATGGCTTGTGATGATTAATTAGGGTTTGAATTCTCGGATTCTTTTGAGATACAATTTGATTTGGGATTGAAGAAAGGAATGTGTTCTCTTTGACCTTGTTGTATAATATATTTGATTGTGGATTGTTTTTGTGAGAAACATTTGCAGAGTAGCATGCAGGAACAAGAGTTGTGAAACACCATTAGAGGTAATATCCTCTGAGCTTATTGCAAGTAATTGGATTCCTTCATCTGTCATCAAGACTCTCCTTTATCCTGGTGCTTTTGCCAAGTCTCTTGTTGTTACTGGCTCCAAAATTCCCAATTTTCACCACTTTTACACTTTTGACGACATGAATCAAGCATCGTTTTCAACTGATATTCAGCATCTAGAGGTTCTTTAGCATCCTTCCTACNTTAGTCTCCATACCTTTACTTATACAGCTCTTATGTTGAACAGGTTTTTGCTGGGAGTTGTTTATGTCTACTAGGAGCTTTACTAAACCTGTTTAAACCAACCAGAATTAGCTTCATTGCAACTCTTTTGATATTTTGGGGTCTTATTAGAGACATTCTTCTAATGGGTTCAGCTCATCATTGGGTTAGAAACTCTGTTCAGATCTACCCAACCTTCTTTCTTGCATCAGTTTCTGCATTTCTCTCCATACGAAGCGATGTCAGGAAGATCATTCGATGTTGCAGACGTAAATCCACTAAGGTAGACTAGTCTTCTAGTTCACTAAGTCCTATTTAGATTATGCTAGAATTACTCACTTCACCCTTCGGCAACATACAAAACTGATTTCTTATTTCCAGAAAAAGCTTGCTCCTGTAACTTGGGAATCTTTACAATCAATTTCCAGTCATGAATGTACTCATTATGGGTTTGAATTACATGAAGTACATAGTTATAGCATCTACAGATGAGTGGAATATAACTGATGCATGCATACACAAGATACAATTGTATGAAACAAATGCCCAAACTGCAGGATACACGTAGACGATGGCATATTCCTAAAGGCTAAAGCATGTGATCATCGTGCTTGTCATCATTCTTTTGGCTTAAAAACCTCAAGAATTTTGGTAAATTTTGCCTTCACAATACATTACACTTTTTTGATAAATTATAGATTCTAAATTTTTTTGAAGAAAAAACTCATTTTTTGGAAAAAACTATAGGTTATATAGCCTTTAGAAATGCACATTTGGCTATATTATTTGTAAGCTCTGGTATATTATTGATTTCAAAATTTTTAGCTTTACCACATTTTTCAAAAAATTGTGGGTTACATTTTTTTTTTTTCAACAAGTAACCATTGGATTGACAATAAGGCCTGATCCATACCATAACCCAAGTTCTCCAAATGGAGTAGGATGGAATTTGAACCCACAACCTTATACCTAATTAAATCAGAGACAAGCCAACTGTGCCACCTGTTTCTTGGCGTTTATATTTTTTATTAGTTTTGGTAGACTGTATATTTTAAAATTTTCTCATTAAGAAACTCACTTTAAAATAAAACAAAGGGCTATAGCTTTCAGAAATCGACATTTTGCTTCGTAATAAATAATTTAATACAGTCCATAGCATGTACAAAAAATTTCAAGCTGTATGAGTGGATATAATGGGCCAATAATATATTTAAAGCCCATTTAAGTTAAGCCGTAAGAGGCCCAAACAGCAGGATACAAGAAGACGAAGGCATATACCATTATACCTTTACCATTTTTCTACAACCCTCTTCTGCTTCGGCTGCTAGAACCGTGAGCTATACGAGATGGTCCCGCGCTCGTCTCTGCTCCTTTAAGTTTCTGAGCTTCCAGAACCTCAGCTTCCTCATTCAGCATTGCTAACTAAACAACACCCAACAGGATTCAAACCAATAGTAACACAAATATACATGAGAGAGCTTATGAAGATAAACTTACCCGGATTTTGTTCTCTCTCAGTTTATCCTGAAGTGCATTGATTGCGGGACTCAAGCTGCAAATGCAATGAAGCCCATGTAACGAATGACAAAACCGTATATCAAATGCCTTAACATGCTTTACTAACCAGTATTCCATTAGCTTGCACAAGGAAGCTTGATACGTCGATGTGTTGTGAATGAAAGCAAGAGGATGAACTTTCCCGTCACTACAGAAGAAACATAAGGAGTTTTTTGTACCAGAGACGTTATGATTAGGTATGGATAAGATGTATCAAAAAGATTGAATCGAAAACCTCATGTTTTGCAGGATAGATTGGTGATATGCGGCTTTTTCCTCCTCGTAGAGTACTCGTTGCAGATCCTTAAAAGAAGCTAAAGGTGAACTAAGTTGAAGAAGGGATGAAGTCGGCACTACATGAAGTGGGACTTCTTTTCTAACATGCCCTACCCCGCTGCATGTAAAATCTTAATCTTAAGTAACTACGTAAAAGAACGGAGCATTGATCTTAAGCCCAAGAGCGCATGTTGAGAGATACCTGGTTTCCAAATTAGAACGGAGCATCGCTTCTTGCATACTTTCAGACATGTCCATGGGGTCCAATTCTGTAGCTGAGTTGGAATTTCCACCACTCGTTCCACCTTTTCCGGTGCTGTTTGCTTCAGCATTGTTAACAAAGAAAGCCCCAAAATCTGAAACCCGCCCTCCAGTCTACTCAGCCATACACACAAACAAGGGTCAAATATCAATGCGTATATAACATACCAGCCAATGATTCAGTCAGAATACCATAATTGTCTCAAGAATTTGTAACGCACAAATTATAATTTAACGACTTTCATCAAGCCCAAATGTTATAGTTTTCAGCAAAAAAGACCTTAGACCCCGAAGTTGTAGCTGTATCACTAGTGTCTTGCTCAGGATTCGCTTTCCTAGCAGAAGAAGATCTCTTGTATATTGAGTCTTCAGAACTTGACGATTCTAAATCGATGACAGAATCTTTATTTGCAAGTACCAGATTCACCGATTTGGGAGTACTATTTGGCTTTCCATCAGAGGACTGGAAAGCGATAACTTGGATTCTACCAACCTGGAAACATCAGCTAAGCCAATTCAGCAATGTGTCCAAGCTGAGAAGAGCTTTCTTAAAAAATTATATAACTTCCTAATCCTTTCATAGCAAAAACAAACCTTGTTTGCATCTTCACTAAAACAGGAAAATATAAGGCCAATAAAGCCAGAATCTAAAAGCTGATACATAGCTTGTGTCCGGACATCTGCAGCACAAACAGGACTTAGATAATTGTTAACAGCCCTAAAACTAGCTACAAACCCCACTTCACTTCCTAGACTTGTAATGAAATGATCATACATACCGACATGGGAGGGAAGTACAGTAATATGAGGATGGGAATGGTACCATCCTATCACTCGTGTTGTTCTGCCCGTTGATATCGTCATTCTGTATCGAGTTTAGTTAAGGAAAATTCCCAAACTATTTTTGTTCTAAAGTAAACAAGAAGCTCACCACACAAAAAAAAATCGAAATTTAGCAAAATTATCAAAGGATATATCAGCCTGAGCTGAAGCAGCAGCAAGCTGCTCAGGGTTGGTTTCAACTCGATCCTTCTGTCTATCAGACCGTGACTGAGGTGATGCTCCCCAGATCAGAGCTGTGGCACTTCCGTCCTTTGAGTACTAGTCAATTTCCAAAAACCACAATGATTAGCGAGAAACTCGGAAAATTTTGAACCTAATTGCAGAAGCCTCAACTACCAACAGACACTACAGAGGCAAAGCCACACTATTGGACCTAATTGAGAATTCAGTGAAACTACAATCGTAACCAAGAATCTGAATCAACGATAGGATGAGCAAAATAAACGAAATTAGATGAAGAGTCGATGAAGAGCCGATGAAGAAAGAGTGGATACCTCGATGTCGCCGAGAAGGAGACCCATGATTTCTTCGGTTTCAGTGGACAATGCGTGAGTGAGGCATGTCAACCAAACATCCTCCGACATTTTCACCGACGTCAGAGACATTTCCGTCTGATATAATCGTCCGATTACGCTTCCTAGGTTTTGATCGTCTCTTCAGATTTCTCGAACGAAGAACTATGGAAGAAGAAACATTTTGCTGCAACTTTTGTAATATGATACGCGCGGTGTATGGTGTTCTTATACACTCTCTCAAATCTCCACCGTACATGTTCTTGACGATCTTTCAACATTTTTATGGGCTAGGCCCAACATATAGAAGATCAGGCCTCATAATGGGCTATCTTATTACGCCTCGTAATGGGCTATCTAATTAAGCCTCGAAATTCGAAACTACTCCAATTTTTTATATCAATTATGCTTTTTCCTTGGTCAATTTTTTTAAAAACAAACTTTGGCAACATCGTAAAAATCTTAAGTATGTGTTTTTTGTTCTTATCTCTACATCCAACCAAATCCTTTGAAAGGTTATTTAGTTAGCATTTGACTGAATTTTTTTTTCCTTTTATACCATAAACGATATCTTATATATTAAAACGGGAAACACTTTAATCATGTGATAAACTTTAAGATAAAAATAATATATGTATTGTTTTGTTTAATTTTAAATTATTTATTTCAGTTAATATTATGAGCTTTAGTCAGCAAAAAATATCATTACTTACTTGTAAATGATAATTATTTTACTTTTAGTTACTATAACTGCCGTATTATATGTACTATCTTGTAAAAAAAATTATATAACTCTATTTTTTGTAATGATTAGCATTTTAGTCAATCAAATATATTGCTTATAACAGGTGTATAAACCAATGCTATATTATCTATAAAATTAAATAATGGCAACGCCATATATCTGAATATAGTAAATTACATGTATAATTATTTAAAGAAAATTAAACTTATAAGAAAACTTTATCTATGATTTATATCTTTATTATATAAAAGTAAAATAGAGTGATTTTTGTAAAATTTTTATTTATAAAAAATTCTCTTTTGTTTTGTATAATTTTAGATTATTTCAATTAATATTATGTACTTTAGTCAGAAGAAAATCTCGTTAATTACTTCTAAGTGATAATTATGTTACTTTTCACAACTATGATCTTTGTATTATATGTACTATCTTGTAAAAATTATATAACTCTATGATCTTGTAATGATTAGCATTTTAGTTAAATCAAAAATATTACTTATAGCGGATATATAAACCAATGATAATTATCTATAAAATTAACTAATGACGGCGCCACATTATTTGAGTAAAGTAAAATGGATGTACGATTATTTAAAGAATATTAAATTTATAAGAAACTTTATCTATGTTTTATTTTTTATTCTATAAAAGTAAAACAGAGTGATTTTTGTAAGATTTTTATTATTAAAAAAATCTAGTTTGTTTTGTATAATTTTAGATTATTTCAATTAATATTATGTAACTTTAGTGAGAAGAAAATCTCATTACTTACTTCTAAGAGATAATTATCTTACTTTTACCAACTATGATCTTCGTATTATATGAACTATCTTGCAAAATAATAATATAATTCTATGTTTTTGTAATGATTAGCATTTTAGATAATCAAATAAATTACTTATAACGGGTGCATAAACAAATATTATATTATCGAAATAATTTATTAAAAAAATTTATCTGTGTTTTATTTCTTTATTCTATAAAAGTAAAACATAGTGATTTCTGTAAAGTTATTATTTATATAAAAAATCTCATTTGTTTTGTATAATTTTAGATTATTTCAATTTATTATTTACTTTAGTGAGAAATAAATCTCATTACTTACTTCTAAGTGATAATTATCTTACTTTTAACAACTATGGTCTTCATATTATATGTACTATCTTGTAAAAAATTATATAACTCTATGATCTTGTAATGATTAGCATTTTAGATAATCAAATATATTACTTATAACAGGTGCACAAACAAATGCTATATTATTGAAATAATTTGGTATCTATAAAACTGACTAGTGGCGGCGCCGCATTATCTAAGTAAAGTAAATTGCATATATAATTATTTTAATAAAAAATCAAATTCAAAAGAAAACTTAATTTATAAATTTATTTCCTTAAATCTATAAAAGTAAAACAAAGTGACATTTGTACGGTTTTTATTATTAAAAATATCGTTTGCTTTATATAATTTTACATTATTCAATTAATTTTATGTACTTTAGTCAGAAGAAAATCTCATTACTTACTTCTAAGTGATAATTATCTCACTTTTATCAACTATGATCTCTGTATTATATGAATTATCTTGTAAAACAAATATGATTCTATGTTTTGTAATGATTCGCATTTTAGATAATCAAATAAACTACTTATAACGGGTGCATAACGAATATAATATTACCAAAATAATTTATTATCTATAAAACTGACTAATGGCGGCGCCGCTATCTGAGTAAAGTAAATTGCATATATAATTATTTTAACAAAATCAAATTTAAAAGAAAAGTTTATTTATAAATTTGTTTCCTTAAATCTATAAAAGTAAAACAAAGTGACATTTGTAAAGTTTTTATTCATAAAAATATCTTTTTTTGTATAATTTTAGAGTATTCCAATTAATATTATGAACTTTAGCCAGAAAAAGATATAATTTTTTAATAGAATGAAATCTCATTGACTTATATTTCCATTTAAAATTCTCATTTCCTAGAAATGAAAAGTAATTAAAAGTTTTAAAGAAAGGTAATAATGATATCTTAGCAAAAGAAAGACAAAAGAGAATTATGGAGAAAAGGGTACTTTGGTCAAATGAGACAGATGAAGTCGAAACTGGCTTATAAAAAGCCATAGAAACTCACACAAACATGGACTCTCATTTTCATTGCTTCACATAAAACTCTTCTTTCAGAATTTGCCAAGGTATAATTAAGCTTCTCTCTGCTTTTTTTGTTCAATCTTTTCTTGGGTTTTTGTTCATACTCACTTAGCTTTTGATGTGTTGAAGTCTTGTGGCCGGTCCAAGGAGTAACCAATCTGTGTTACTTATTACTGTGTTTATGTTTATGTTTATGTTCAAGTCGTTCGAATCTCTGTGTTTATGTTTCCTATCATCAAAATATCTCTGGTTATCGATTTATTTTATGCACGATTCATCGAATTGTGGTAGTCTTTGGTTTGATGTTTGTGAATTCTGATTCATATGCTGGTTCCAGGCACATGAAATGATAGATTATTCTCAACTCTTTGTCATAAATGGATAGTGTTCAATCATTAATGGTTTGTTGTTTTATTGATGAATGTTATGTGTAGAGTAACGATGCCTAGGGCAAGTCTTCCAGTGATGTCTGAATTGAACAACAGGACCAGAGTCTCACCATACCCACTTCGGTCCAACAGGACTCAGAAACAGCAAGAGCCTGAGGTGGATGATCCATCAAAATGGGAGGAAGTGAAGTGTGTGATTTGCATGGAATCGCCACACAATGCTGTCCTCTTGCAATGTGCTTCTCCGAATTGTCGTCCTTACATGTGCGACACAAACCCTTTTCACTCCAACTGTTACAAACAGTACCGCAAAACCAACATGAAGGGCTCACTCTCCAACAAAGTGAACTGTCCTTATTGTAGAGGAGAAGTGTTTTTGGCAACCAAAGTGACGCCAAGTGGAAGGAAAATCATGAATGCAAAACCAAGGCCTTGCTCTGTGGTTAACTGTGAGTTCACTGGGACATATGCTCAGCTTGAAAAGCACAGGAAAACTGAGCATCACAGTCTCACTGTACCAACCTTCGATCAGGGGTTTGAATGGATATGGGAACGTACAACAAGAGAATCTGAATACAATGAACTCATGAGTTCAATTGATAACATTCATGAAACCTTGCAGAATCTTGGTGATATAAGTAACATGGCCAATACAATCCTGCCCATACTGCAGTTTCCACCAAGCATCACCTTCTTTGAAGATTGGTTTCTCTAAAGAATAATGAATCATCAAGCATCACCAGTTCACCATCTTTGAACCTTATCTTATGAATGTCTTCATAGTTTTTATGTTTCAGTATCTTTATCTCTTTTCTATTGTCAGTCTCAATTTCTTTCTCTAATCTATTGTCCATCTCAGTATCTTCCTCTTTTCTATTGTACCAGTTTGGATCCTTAATTAATCTCTCAAATTTTCAATATTTGCATGCTATTTATCTATAGATCTCATAGTTGTTAATCTCATATATGTATCGTATCTTTCAAAGCTTTCTTCTCTAATATCTTTACTTATACTAAAATTTACAAGGAAGTACACCAAAGGTCTTATATAACTTAGATCCTCTCGATTAAAAAAAAATCTTTTTGTTCCAACTTAACTCATTAGATAATATGGCGAAACCTTTACATAATCTACAAACGACTGATTTCTGGAAAAAGCCTCCTAACACTACGGACAGAAAATCAGTTTTGTGATTTAAAGAATGAGAAATAAAAGAAAAGGAGAAATAAACAAAAAAAATCAACGAAGAAGATCGAACTCCTTTTTGAGTTATTTTTATTTGGATCATCGACAATCTTCAGCACTTCCAAACCGTCTACCGAAAAAAAAATCTTTAAAAGTAGTACCAAGTGAATATCCACGAGTTGACAAAATACTCTTTTTTGAGTTATTTTTATTTGGATAAAATAAAAAATTATTTATAGATTTAACTAAAAAAAGAATATGTTTCCTTATGGAATGATATATTATTAAAATTGAGTTAGACTTATTTGAACAAAAAATGGTATAATCCATTTCCATATTCATTCAAAAGATGATTCAACTACGTTTATAAATTACATTTTTATTAAGTAAATCATCAAAACATAAATAAGAACTAATAGTTATAGTAGTATATTCAACCAACTTGAGTCCACGACCCTTAGCTTCACGCTCGGAGTTTACGAACCGCCACGAGCCTAACATCATCGATCACAGGACCACATAGCGAGCCAGAGTGATCACTCTTCATATGGTAAAACGTGCTTAAGAATGTAACTCGTGTCCTCGCCGACACAGCCTTGAACAAGAGCCTACCTCGTTTAAACCCACCTTTGCCTTTAGATGCGTAATCTACCAAGACCTTGCTCCGTCCAGCAAATGCCTCCACTATCATTGATCCCTCACAAGCGTCCCTAGCGTCTCCAATACTGAAAGTGAGGACATAGAATTTGTTAACTGATGTCCTAACGATCTGTGAAACAGCACTCTCTTTGCCTCCTACAAGCTCGATGGCTCTGTGTCCTTCTGGGACAGCAAAGTGTGCTTTGTCAACGTACTTAACTGCCTTGAGAGATTCGATGATCCAACCGAGCAATGGACTGTTCTTGTCCTCCATGAATGGTGGGATTAGTACTCCCCATTTGGCCGTAGGGAACATGTAAGGTCCATTTTCGAAGTTCCCATTCTTAATCAGATTGTCTGCAATAACAAAAGATTCATATTTTACTAACAGGTTTATACAGTATGGTAAACAACTCGAAACCAATTAGCAATGAGTGAATCGGTCTTTATATTATGTATATTAGAATAGAATGATCACAACCAATTTGAGATATCAATGGCATTCTAACTCAATATTCGGTTCAATACTCAAAAAAATATGAGTGGTTTGAGTTGATAAATTATGGGTTCTAACTCAAAACTAATTAGCAGTTAGTGGATTGATCCCGTGCAACCGTACAGGACATCATCTAGTACCATGTATATTAGATTATAATGATCACAACCGATTTGAGATATCAGTGACATTCTAATAGAGGATTCGGTTTAGTATTTAGAAAACACATGATTGGTTCGGGTTTACTTACTTCCGGAGTATCTTGGAAGGAACAATGTCTTGATGGCGATGGCGTCAATCAACGGTCCACAAGCCGGATGTTCCTCAACACCAGGGTTATGAATCCTGAGCTCAATCTCAGGTCCACCAGCTTTAAAAGCCCATGAGTATGAGTCCCAGCCATCACTTCCGTACATAGTCTGTATAGGGATAACACCTGACTCATGCGTGACAGAGATGTTGAGCCGCTCGTCTTGAGCGCAGGTTCTAGAAGCACTGAACGTGATCGAGTACAAACGGCCCGAACTGACAGAGATTTTCTGAGAGATTGAGGCTTCGTTGCCTAATCTAACAGCAGAAGAACCTTGTGGTACGACTAAGACCATGTCATTTTGTATCTGACCAGCTTTGATGTACTCCACAAAACCGGTTATGTCCCAGTTTGGTACAGCGTTTCGTTCCTTAATCAAGGATCCTTTCAATTGTGAAGATTTAGGACCAAGCTCGAAGTTACCGTTTGGTAATAAACCTGAAACCAAAAAACAAGACATGTTAACTTATATAATCTCGGATCTAAGCTGAATAAGCTTTGATATAAGAGTAACAACTACCATCTCGGATTCGGACCGATAAGACAAGGCTCGAAGATAAGAAGAAGAGAGCTAAGAGAAGAGCTGCTTTTTGGTGCATTGTGACTACCTTCGTTGGATGAGAATGAAGAGATTGTGAGTGTGTTTATATGAGTTTGTGGTTAGAAGAAGAACACTGGTTTTGAAGAAAATAACGAGAATGCTACTGGAAGCATCCTCCTGAGTTCTGTTTGTCAGACAGAACAGGTAGATCAGGAGACATTGACTTCATCATTACGATTCCTATTTCTTCACTGCATTGTTTAATCTGCTGTTTTTTAACAACCATTTATATTGAACTATCCATTGTTCAAACGTAATCTCATTCTAAAGATCTTTTAACATTTGTTTAGCTTGGTGCCAAAAAAAACTTTCATGTGAACAGAAATATGTAAGCATCTAAAAGATTAAACAAAGGAGGAGCCCGGTCGAAGTCCAAATGAAAATGATTAACAATTTCGCAACTTTTCCTCAAGTGGAAATACTAGACCATTACGACAAAGATTAAACAATATATATATTTTGTTAACCAAAGAGGAGTCCTCCGGATCAATATATATATATTTTGTTAACCAAGGAGGAGTCCTCCAGGTCGAAACCCAAACCAATCTCCCAAAAGCAGAAGCAATCCTGATTTAGACATCCGATAACCAAATGTAAATGATTAGCGATTTCACAATTTTTCCTCAAGTGGAAACCTCTAGACCATTACGACTTTGTTAAATTACACAATATTTTGATTTAAAATATGTCTATAAGTCTCAACAATAATGACATGGTTTCTAAAATGAAAGAAATTGAGTATATATGAGTTGTTTTAAAGATCATTCCATTCGAAAGCTACCCCAACTAAACTCAAATCTATATGTATATAAATGATGAGACAAACCAGCAAAGTAATCGCCGGAAAATAGTAAGTGCTATATTTGGAATACAATAAGTTTAGAAAATGAAGTAAAATAAATGTATGATTATGGTTAATCATAATATAGATAAACACGTGAAGGGGTAGGTTGTTTTCTGGTGCAGGTACTACTGCCGACTTTACCGCATTACAAGTTCCGATCAATATTTGAACATGTTGAGTACATTTTCAATAATCCGAACTCATCCCAACATTAGAACAACACATACATATTTTGTTGGTATAGTTCTATATATGTAAAACAAGTTTACAGTTTTGATATGTGTTGTCTAAGATTTAATTGATGTAATCTTTGGTCGATCTATAAGTTTACAGTCAAAATGTAATAATCTTTTATTTGACTTTCACTTTTAGATATGGAATTCATAAGTTAGACTATCTCCAACGATAAGAACCTCATATGGGGTTCTTAACATTTTTTAATTATAAATAAAATGTTTATAAAAGTTAAGAACCCTTGTATGAAGATTTAATTTTTTAGTGGTCCAATGGTTAAGGTTCTTAAAAAGAATTTGGTGAACATTCAACAATATTTGTTATGTGAAAAAAAAAATAATTTTCATTGACCAAAAGATAGATGTTTTGGGTCGATATAACAAGAAGGAAGAATAAGAAATGATTTTTATCGACCAACAAGTTGATACATTGATAAAAACAAGAAAGACAAAGAAGAATTGGTGGGATTATTTTTGGGTCGATGGAAAAGTTAAAGATAGCTTTCATTTGGTATCAACCAAAGGCTAGATGAAATAGATAGATAGATATAGTATGAGTAAAGAAATTGAGAATTTTATCTATATTTTGGTAGATAAAATAGCTAGATAGAAATAGTATAAGTAAAGAAACCAATAATTTTATCTAGCACTTGGTTGATGAAATGAATCCATAGAATAATATGATTAAAGAAACTTAGAATTTTATCTACCACCTCATCCATTTTTTGATTTATTTCATCTATTCCATGAACGGAAGAGGGGGGGATGTTACGCCACGATTATTGATGATATGACTCTGATAGAATTTTTGGTTATGTTTGAGAAATCAAATAATTCACTGACACATATACAAATTCAATAAGAAACCAACACGTAATGCCTCTTAAGAGTTTTTTAAATATCTACAATAAGAAATGGTTCATAAGAAATTAAAGAAATAATCAATTTCTGATTTAAATAAAATTGATTAATCATTAAAAGACCTTTTAAGAAACGGTTAAGAACCCTAGTTAGAGATGGTCTTACACCATATTTAAACTATTGTGGAAAGAGTTTGAAATAGGTAGGGAACATTAAAATCAGTAAATATACAACGCATGGACACATGTAAAGACAATAGTTGGGCTTGGGAAGAGGAACATGTGCAAGAAGTTTGGAAAGTTTGACTTTAATGTAACAGTTACGCAAAGCATTTATCGTTAAATGTTCTGACTTTAATTAATTACACAATCACGAAAAATTAATCCTGTCGGAAAAAAAAATCAATCAAAAAGAGAGGATCTGAGTTCGGGAGATTGAACCCGACGTGAATCGAACACGCAACCTTCTGATCTGGAGTCAGACGCGCTACCATTGCGCCACGGATCCTTGGTGTTATAATATCGTCAATAAAAGTATAAATAAAAGAGTTAAATCTCGACTTTGACACAAATTAGGGTTTATCGTCTTCTCCTTCTTCTCCTCTGAAACTCAATTGTGTCTTCTCGCGTCACAGAAGATTCAATTTAGGGCTTTTGTTTTCATCTTAGATTTCGTAAAAAGGACTTGTGGGTTTGAGATTAGTGACCCGAACTCATAACAAAGGTCGCTTAATCTTTCAATTTTGGAATTCTCAGTGTTCTTTTTAAGAGGAGTTAAGTTCTGGGTTAATGGAGGAACATAGCGAAATTTTGAAGAACAATAGGACAGATGATATTACTTGGTTTTGTTCTCTCTCAGAATCTGAACTGGTAAATCTCAAGGAAGCTATTAATTCCTTTTTTTTTTTTGTCTGTCAAGCAAACATTGATCTTCAATGAATTTGTTTTCCAGGATCTGCTTATCAGCTTCAAGAAGCTAGCTATTCAACGCGCCAAAATAAGCGGTCATGAAGAAGAACTAGCTGAAAAATTTGATCTTAAGATGCTTCGAGCCCTTGGTTATCTTCTAATATGATACGATCATGGAATTTGTTATTGTCTATTAGACATTGGGTTTGTTCTCTAAAGCTATCCATTTTTTGACTTGTTTTGCAGGGCTTGTGTTAATGGAGTATGTAAGAAAAAGGGTAAAAGATGATACTTCTCTTGCCCCAAGTGCTGTTTATCAACTCAGGCTTTTGGATGACTGTAATTTGTTGAAAACGTATGGTGATGATACTATAGACATTGATGAAGTTTTGACTGATATCTGCAAGAACAATTCGAAAAAGAAAGCAGTTAAAAGGTTGGTAGGGAATCTATAACAGATATAAGTGGAAGGACCTTAGTTTAGTCAATGCTAGCTGATTGATGCTCTTCTTTTGTGTTTGCAGGAGGCAGTAGAAACTAGCTTCTACGACGGTGAGATTTGACTGTTTAACAACGAACAGTGAGAGGAAACGAGAGACCATCTGTTCCTTATTTTGCGACTTCAGCTCCCAAATTTGGACCATTTTACAAACCAGGCTTGGCAGTAACCTCTTCTGCTTCTCAGACTAGTTTCATCTACTCACATGGATGAAACAAAGAGGCAGTATGCAGGCAATAGCTCAATAGCTGCCCAGGCTGCAAAGGACCTTAGTTTAGTCAAGGCAATAAGGGACTCGGTTTTGGTTTGACTGCAAAGGAAAACATTCTCACAGTTGCTATCACTCTGGTTTTAATTTGAATGATCTTATGTTATCAGTTATCTCTTGCAAAATTTCTAGGCCCTGAAGGATGTTTGTATCCCAAGTGCTGCTTTTCAAGTATTGTAACTAAACCGTTCTTTTGATATGCATAATGCATATATACCCCATATATATATATTGAATTAGATTTTGTACAGAATGCTATTTTGGATCTTACAAAAGGTTTTGGATACTTATGTTAAGATTCTTAACCAGAATCTATCAACGATGGTAAACTCGGATAGTGACAAAGACAATCATCATCTTTAGGTCTGGGTGTAATACCTGACTTGAATCTATATCCAATCCGAAAAAGAAGACTTAGACCCGAATCCGCACAGATTTCTTTACATCTGAAGAATCAGATCAGAACCTGAACCGATGGAACCCAAATGGAACAAGACTAGAACAAAAACAGGGACAGTTTTCAAAAATGAAATGAAATATTATTTTTAGAAAGGTATAACTCACAAATTTATAGAAAAATAAGTAATTTTTCCAAAACATATGAAATTTTTAAAATCATAAAAATATAAAAAATGACATGAAATATTATTTTTAGAAGGTTATAATCCACGAATTGCAAGAAAATGAGTTATTTAGTAAAAACATACAAAATCTATAAACTCCTACAATTTATCAAAAATGATGTGAAATGTTATTTTTGGAAGACTATAACTCATAAATTTGTAGAAAAATGAGTAAATTTTCAAAAATATATGAAATATATAAAATCATAAAAATATAAAAAATATCATGAAATATTATTTTTAGAAGATTATACCCCACGAATTGCAAAAAATGAGTTATTTAGTAAAAACATGCAAATCTATAATATTCTACAAGTAATCAAAAATGATGTGAAATGTTATTTTTAGAAGCTATAACTCACGAATTTGTAGAAAAATTAGTTGTTTTTCTAAAACATGTGAAATTTATAAAATTAGAAAAATATAAAAAATTACATGAAATATTATTTTTAAAAGGTTATAACCCACGAATTTGCAAGAGAATGAGTTTTTCAGTAAAAACATGCAAAATCTATAATCTCCTACAACTAATCAAAAATGATTTGAAATGTTATTTTTAGAAGGCTATAACTCACAAATTTGTAGAAAAATGAGTTATTTTTCCAAAACATGCGAAATCTATAAAATCAGAAAAATATAAAAAAATTACATGAAATATTATTTTTAGAAGGTTATAACCCACAAATTTGCAAGAAAATGAGTTATTTAGTAAAAACTCGCAAACTCTATAATCTCCTACAAGTAATAAAAACTGATGAGAAATATTATTGTTAGAAGGCTATAACTCACAAATTTGTAGAAAAATGTGTAATTTTTCAAAAACATGTGCAATCTATAAAATCATAAAAATATAAAAATGACATGAAATATTATTTTTAGAAGGTTATAACCCACAAATTGCAAAAAATGAGTTATTTAGTAAAAACATGCAAAATCTATAATCTTCTACAAGTAATCAAAAATGATGTGAAACGTTATTTTTAGAATTCTATAACTCACGAAATTTGAAGAAAAATTAATTGTTTTCTAAAACATGTGAAATCTATAAAATTAGAAAAATATAAAAAATTACATGAAATATTATTTTTAAAAGGTTATAACCCACGAATTTCCAAGAGAATGAGTTATTCAGTAAAAACATGCAAAATCTATAATCTCCTACAATTAATCAAAAATGATGTGAAATGTTATTTTTAGGAGGCTATATAACTCACAAATTTGTAGTAAAATGAGTAATTTTTCCAAAACATGTGCAGTTTTTAAAATCATAAAAATATAAAAAATGACATGAAATATTATTTTAGAAGGTTATAATCCACGAATTGCAAGAAAATGAGTTTTTTAGTAAAAACATGCAAAATCTATAATCTCCTACAAGTTATCAAAAATGATGTGAAATATTATTTTTGGAAGACTATAACTCACAAATTTGTAAAAAAATGAGTAAATTTTCAAAAATATGTGAAATCTATAAAATTATTAAAATATAAAAAATTTCATGAAATATTATTTTTAGAAGATTATAGCCCACGAATTGCAAAAAATGAGTTATTTAGTAAAAACATGCAAAATCCATAATCTTCTACAAGTAATCAAAAATGATGTGAAATGTTATTTTTAGAAGGCTATAACTCACGAATTTATAGAAAAATTAGTTGTTATTTTAAAACATGTGAAATTTATAAAATCAGAAAAATATAAAAAATTACATGAAATATTATTTTTAAAAGGTTATAACCTACGAATTTGCAAGAGAATGAATTCTTCACTAAAAACATGCAAAATCTATAATATCCTACAATTAATCAAAAATGATGTGAAATGTTATTTTTAGAAGGCTATAACTCACAAATTTGTAGAAAAATGAGTTATTTTTCCAAAACATGTGAAATTTATAAAATCAGAAAAATATAAGAAATTACATGAAATATTATTTTTAGAAGGTTATAACCCACAAATTTGCAAGAAAATGAGTTATTTAGTAAAAACATGCAAAATCTATAATCTTCTACAAGTAATCAAAAATGATGTGAACTGTTATTTTTAGAAGGCTAGCCCACAGATTTGGAGATAATTTTAAAAANCTGTTATTTTTA
The DNA here is from genome assembly GCA_900406435.1 of Lepidium aucheri. NCBI lineage: Eukaryota > Viridiplantae > Streptophyta > Magnoliopsida > Brassicales > Brassicaceae > Lepidium > Lepidium aucheri. The sequence goes on from OVBA01000215.1 coordinate 83,791, forward strand.
GAAGGCTAGCCCACAGATTTGGAGATAATTTTAAAAAATTTGATATTTTTCTCT
>OVBA01000216.1:0-83426 GCA_900406435.1 Lepidium aucheri
ATTTATTTATATCATATAATATAATATTGTTTTATATTTAGTTTAAAATTTTTTATTATTTAGTCGATTATGTTTAAAATTTTGTATTATGAAGTCCAATTAAGATTTCAAATAATTACTAATTATAACATCTTAAAATACATAAGAATTTAAAATCTACTACATAACATATAGTAATACAAATCTTACGACATAAATTATTACACTTCATTATTTTACAGTTTCCACTTTATTAATAGCAACTTAACATATTACTCTTCCTCCACAAACATCTTCTGGAATTTATATTCCCATAAGCATACCTTACATGCTACTGATAGTGGTAAATTGTCATCATCGTCTAAATCCCATCTGTCAAATTCCGGGAAAACCATTAGATGATTTCCATTGCATACACATCCTTCTCTTCGATATGACGTTCTGCAAAATATTAACAATTACCATCCAAACCAACGCAGATTTGTTGGTCCGTCCATTACGTTTTCTCTAACTATTCTAGTGAAGTTCAATGTTGTAATTACGGTTGGTCTTTCTAGTGAAGCTCACAGATACCAATCCAAAGACTAATGATGCTTCCCTTATCCCTTTATCACTAGCTTGAACTAACTGATCCATTCCATCTAGTATCTTCCAATTATGGAAAACGTTCCTTACACCAGTTCTATAAATTGTTTCTGGATTACCTGATTCACATAACCTTTGTTAGAAGTTATTGTGATTCTCTTGGTTTAAAGGAAAGTTATAGAATGATACATCTTCCACAGTTAATTTATTAAGGACCTCATTTTTTCGCACATCTCATGAAAAAATTGAGACACCATTCTCATACTTTTTATTGTATCAATATCATCCATCGCACATCGAGAAAAAATGTCCATAGTAATTTCTTCCGGTAATAACTTGAAATCCATATTTCCACAATAATTTCTTATTTACAAAATATAATATACATATTGTTATTATACGAACAATATGTACAAAAACGTAGAATATATTTTATATATTTACAATTATATTCTTTGTTAATTTTTAAATTAATGTTATTATTTATTTTCTAATATTCCAATGATTAAAAAATTGTAATTTTAAGTTAATGATCAAATTAACAAATTATTCTATATCTATTTTTTTATCTCTCAAAATTAAATTTATTTTCTAAAACTATTTTCATCTCTCTTTAATTATCAAACAGTACTTTTATTGCATTTTCGTCTAATAAAAACTAATATATAATAGTAAAAATATTGAGTACAAATAATGTTTTCTAAAATAAATATTATATTAATTTGAAATTATAAATTTACAAAATATCAAAACAAATTATTAAATTTCTTATTAAGTATATTAGTTTGATAGTAATCATATATCAACATTTGAATTTATATCAACAGTTTGTTTGTTAGGATATACCTACATGTTCATAAAAATTATTTTATAAACTATTTACCTTCACTATTTCATAGCATTTTTATTTATAATTTTTGTATCACTATATTTTTAATTAATGAAATCGAAATACTTTTCAAATTTCTTTTATTAAAATTTGTGTTAAAATAAGACAAATAACAATTATAATTTTGGTTTAGATTACTTACCTTTTGCCTTTCTTACTAACTTATGAATTTTGTATAGAATACCTTCTTCTTTTCTATGCAACAATTATGTTTTTTTGAAGTTGGAAGAAAGTTGTATGGTTTTTTTATAATCTTACATATATATAGATCAAGAAATCGTTAAAACCTATAAGAAGAATATATTCTTTTACTCTTTTGATTTGATTTTTCTTTGAATTTTGGTTAAATATTTTTTTGGTTTAATTGAAGATTGGTTGATGTGTGAATTGTTTTTTTCAGAATCTATATATTTATGATTTTTAACCAAAAAAATCAAATTCAATTTCGACCATACAAATAAATTAATCATAAAAATTTATCAACCATAATTTTTTTATTAATATGGTTAGACTATTTTATAAACTATATATATACATAAATGTATAGTATTGTTTTGTATAGTTTGTATATTACTTTGTTTTTGAATGTATTGTATCAAAATGAATATATTATTTTAAAATTATAAATTAAAAAATATATTAAAATTTACTATTAAATTTCTTATTAAGTATTAATAATCATAGTAATTCCTATATAATATTTGAAGTAATATCAACATTTTCTTTGTTGGCTTATATCATCATGTTAACAAAAATTATTTTATAAACTATTTACATTCACTAATTCATAGTATTGTTTTCTATAGTNGATTCATAGTATTGTCTGTAGTTGTTGTATTAGTATTTTTGCCTTCACTAATTCATATAATTGTTTTATATAGTTTTTGTATTCAATTCCTGATTTTATTTGATTTACCATTTAATATTTGTTGATTTGTTTTGGTCGAAATTGAAAATTTGCTTATGTGTATATAATTTTTTTAAAAATATATATTTATGATGTATTCAAACAAAAACAAATCAAATATCCAGTACTCAAAAAAAATCTTGAAAAGTTTATAAACGATAAACATAAATAAGAAATCTTTATTTATTATTTTTTTTGAACAATGATGTTTTTTGAAGTTGGAAGAAAGTTGTATGTTTTTTTTTTATAATCTTACATATATATATATATATATCGTTAAAACCTATGAGAAGAATATATTTTTTACTGTTTTGATTTGATTTGTCACTGAATATTGATTAAATACTTTTTTTGGTTTAATTGAAGATTGATTTATGTGTGCATAATTTTTTTAGAATATATATATATATTTATGATTTTTAACAAGAAAAAAACAAATTCAATTTGACCACACAAATAAATTAATTATAAAATTTTATCAACCATAATTTTTTTTATTTTTATTAATATTGTTAAACTATTTTATAAACTATATATACACAACTGTATAGTATTTTTTTGTATAGTTTGTATATTACTTTGTTTTTTGAATGTATGAAATCAAAATAAATGTATTAATTTAAAATTATAAATTAACAAAAATATCCAAACTTACTATTAAATTTCTTATTAAGTATAAATTATGATAGTAATTCCTATATGAAGTTATATCAATAATTTCTTTGTTAGCTTATATCAATATTTGAACAGAAATTATTTTATAAATTATTTACATTCACTAATTTATAGTATTGTTTTGTATAATTTTTTTATCAGCATATTTTTCCATTACTAATTCATATCATTGTTTTGTATAGTTTTTGTATTCAATTCCTGATTTTATTTGATTTATCATTTAATATTGGTTGATATATTTTGGTCGAAATTGAAATTTTTTTATGTGTACTTAATTTTTTTAAATTATATATATATATATATATATGATGTTTTCAAACAAAAAAATTAAATATCAAGCACTAAATTTTTTTTTGAAAAGTTTACAAACTATAAAAATAAATAAGCAATCTTTATTTATTTTTATAGTTTGTAAACACCACGCTAAAAATAGACCATAGTACACACCACGTAAATCTGCCAAAGGAGCACTACATATGTCTATATTCAACGCAAATCCCCCCCCCACGCCATTGACCCAAGTGGTCCCGTAACACAACGCCAGTAGTCGCAAGCCCCCGATTTCCCTGCAAAGCTCCATCCATATTAAGTTTAACCCAAGATTCCTCCGGAGGTAGCCAACGAGTAATTTTCGTAACCCGACAAGCTTGTATTGAACCCGCAGCTTGTTTGACATTGACCTGATAAATCTCTAGGGATTTTTCTCGAATAAATTTAGTCTGATCCCTACATTTTCCTTGTTCACCAAACACATTCATGCAACGCCACTTCAAACCCCACCACACAGCCACCGAAAAATGCAGAGACCACAGACAACCATCATAACTTTTTTGGTCGCCAAGACTATTATAAAACCATTCAAGAATAGACATAGAGAAAAATATCGGACACTTACTTGAAGGAACAGTCCATCTTCATATTCCTTCCATAGCCGAACAATCTCGAAGAACATGAATAATAGATTCGTCCGCACCTTGGCATACAGAACAAACCCGAGATGCACATATATGATGGTGTTTTCTCTCCAAGTTTATCAGAATCACTTGGTTAAAGGAACAAATGAATACGTTCTAGAACCTGCACTCACCATACCAAGGTAAAGAGATTATCCATTTGTTGTCTTGCCATGTTATCATGCGTTAAAAACTTATACGCCGAGGTCATAGTAAGAGCACCATCCGAAGAAGAACCCCCAAGATATTCTATCACAAGCACCCGTGACTTTATCTACTAGGTATCTCGAAGCAACAACGTTACATTCTCCGGGAGTAGGTTAAGGAGCTAATCTCACCGTCATCCTACACCTAAACTCCAAACATCGCTGACCCGAAGTAACTCACTACCTCCTTCCAAGCTCGTGACTGGTAGCTCTCGTAACGGCCGATCTATGAGCCATCTATCATCCCAAAATCTTGTGCTTTGTCCATTACCAATCACCCATTTGAAACCTAGTAAATTTACTTCTCTAACTCCAAGATGGATACTTCAAAAAGTAGAAGAGGAAACCATAGCACCCTTAATCCATATTGGATCTTGTATTAAATGGAATTTGTATTTGGACCACAAAGTCCGTGACCACAAACTCTTATGATCTTTAAGTAATCGCCATCTTAGCTTAGCTAGTAGAGCTCTATTCATGTCACCTGTGAATCCCTAACCCACCATCATGTTTAGGCTTGGAAAGTCGCTGCCGATGTATCAAGTGTACTTTTTGTCAGTCGTATTACCCCAAAGAAAAGATCATAAAATTCGATCAAGTTTACTCAATATTGAAGCTGGTAGCTGAATAGTACTCATAGTGTGCACGGGAATAGATGATAATATTGATCTTGTAAGCGTCACCCGACCAGCTAGATTCAACGTGTGATTATTCCATCCAATAAGTTTAGAGGAAACTCGCTTAAGTATTGCTCTAGACGTCTCTTTATTGATCTGCTTCTGTAGGACAAGAATTCCCAAGTACTTACCCAGATCTTTAGTAAACAAAATCCCACTAGCCTGGCTGATTTCCTCCTCTAGATCCCGAGAAACATTTTTTGAAAAGTAAATCTTCGACTTTCCAAACTAACCTTTTGACCAGAGGCAGCGCAGAAAGTCTCCAAAACCCCACATATCACATGAATTTGATCAACCGAGACTTCAGCTAACATTATTAGATCGTCCGCAAAATAAATGTGTGATAGTTGTGGTCTCCCTCTTGATAAAAAAATTGGTTTCCAAGACTTATTGCCAACCGCTCTCTCAATGAGATGACAAAGTCTCTCCATACACAACACAAAAGGATAGGGAGAGAGAGGATCTCCCTGTCTTAAACCTCTAGATAGAGAGAAGGCGTCGGTCATCTCTCCATTCCATAAGGGTCTCATACTCAGATTATACACTGACTGCATGATCCATTTCCGCCAGCCCTTAGGGAGTTGCAACATACGAATTGTATCATCAAAAAAGTCCCACCTAATTTGGTTTTATGCCTTCTCTAAAAGACCAACCAAATCCATCTCGCCACATATCACACACTTTTAACTCCGACTCACTTTGCGCAAGATTGACACAAGATAGACTAGAAGGTGAGGATGTAAGACACCATTTATCGGGCCAGAATCAGATTGGTTTACGGTCACCAACAACCCAATGGATATTCGGTAACACCACTTCATTTAACCCTATACAAATGCTACTCCAATTGGAGGAAGATGTACTCTTAGCACGTGCCCAAACTGGGTTAAGAACATTTGTAACCCTATATTTTTTACGAAGAACCTTATTCCATAAACTTGGTGGATCATTAATCAGTCCACACCCAAGCTTTGCGATGAACGCTAAGTTCATCTCTCTTGCCTTCCATATTCCTAAACCACCCTCACCCTTAGGTAGACACACTTGGTCCCATGGTACCAAATGTAGCTTTCGATGAGAAGAGTCACTTCCCCAAAGGAAGTCATGCGAAAACTAGTCAACCTTAGAGAGAATAGAGGACAGGAGATAAATTGTGCTCATGGAATATATTGGAATCGAAGAAAGTACTGCCTTGGTGAGTGTTAAATGTCCTGCGAAACTCAAAGTATGTCTCTTCTACTCCGCCAAAGGACTTGTCATCTTGCTAATAATATCATTGAAAGTCTCCTTGTTGATTGCTCTTTGCAGTATAGGCATTTCAAGATATTTATCCAAATCAGTTGTTCCTTTAATTTCACTGGAGGAGGTGATCTGATCGGCCAAAACTCTACTAACATTTTTCTAAAAGTAAACTTTCGATTTCTCCAAATTTACTTTGTCAAGAAAAAGTACAAAACTATTCTAAGACCTGACTTATGACCTGAATTTGATCTAGAGAAGCCTCAACAAGAAGGATCAGATCCTCTGCAAAGCACACATGAGAGACGTAATATTAGGTAAAAAATACTAATAAATGACAATTCATTATATATGTATGATATTAATGATAATAATATATGACATTGTTGTTTTTGTTTGTCATAAATAAGAATTTACAATTATTATGGCAATATGGCTAAAAAATAGCAAACCGTAATTAAAAAGGTAATTGTTAAATGAAAAAATTATTAAAATCACTGCAGAATCATTGATTAATTAAATCAATTCCAAAATTAATTTACGTATTGTTTTAAAATATATTTCTCAATTAAATGTTTCTCATATAAATGAATTAATCAAGATCTTCTTATAAAATGTTTAATTAATGGCATTAAGTTTTTAAAATTACCTTTACAAACAATCTAATCTTTTAAGCATTTTTAATGGCATTGTTTATAATATGTGATGTGATTATAAAGTTATTTCTGTAAATTGCTATTCTTTTATTATAGGGAAGATTTATTAGTCTGAATTGAAATTATATCTACATATACATCAATTATGTAATTGTTGTTTCCTTCCTCTGATTCCCCTCATCTCTATAGAGTCCAACCTGCAATCCCCACATATAAAGTACATACTTGTTTTAATCAAAAATTTCAAGTTTAGTGGAAAAAGTTAAAGAATTGTGTTGAGTTTAAAATAATTAAAAATAATATATGTATATATATATATATTATTTTCGTAGATAAAAATTTCTAGATGTATATATATATATATATATATAAAGTATACTAAAAATAAAATTTTAATGTGAAAAATATAATCGACAAATGTTTTTTACACTCATATGATGATACAAAAGTTAAGATTATGAGTATTTAATAATTTAATGAAATCTTTGGACATAAAATTTGATTTTGGATGGTTGATAATATGTTGTTGATAAAATTCAAAGGAAAAAACTTTCTTGCGTTAAAAACCAAATCAAAACAAAAAATCTATTTTGGTAGATTATTATGTTTATTATCTATAATTTTATTAGTAGTGGTTCTTATTTCTTATAACAAATCCCAAAAAGTTAATTTTTTCTTATGGTGTTTGGTTAGTTTTGCATAGTAGTCAAGATCAATTATACATTGGTATTAATATAATTTCTTACAAACAACATGCACGAAATTTATCAAAATATAAATCTATTAGTTAAAAGTAATTTATATTTTCAAAACATAAATTAGATTTTTCGTAGATACAACCGAACTATGTGCATTTATATATATTGAGTTTTCAAAAGGGGTTTTTTTTTTGTCAATTAGTTTTCAAAAATGTTGGGTAAAAACATATTTTTGTACGAAAAAACATATAAATACTGACGTAAACACCACACAAAAAAAATCATACTTAGTTTAAAGAGTAAATGAAAGATTAATTCAGACCGATGATTGATAAGGGTGACTAACCGGTGGTAGATGACATTTCTTCTTACATCTTCTTTTACACTCTCCTTCAGGAATGAACAAAAGGCCACACATGAACATGCACTTGCTCCAACATGAAACTGCTTCCTCTGCTTCTACTTTTATTCTCATGTTTGCCATTAATATTGCCACCACCAACATTAAAACAATGCACTTCTTCATCATGCTCATATTTTCTTTTCTTTTCTTTTATTTTTTTGATAAAATAGTTTTGTACATGCATGGTCTATAAAAAAATTGTGTATATAAATACACATATATAAAAATTAATGACTAAATCTTTATATTTGGTAAGTGTTTAATTATGAAGCACTATATATAGGCTAATTTGAACCATTAGTGCATCCTTTTTACTTTCATTAATTTATTTTCCTAAGTAAAGATATGCACTTTTCATATATATCACAAATATTAATTGATTTTTTTTGTCAACTTTTTTTTTGTCAACACAAATATTAATTAATTGATTTTCTTAATTTGAGTTATGTCTTAATGCGTTAAAAAAAATTTCTTTAAAGTAACTTTAACTATGAGATTTTCTTATTTAATTACTTTTTACTTTTTTTTTGTCAACCGTAATATCGATATAGCCACAAAGACCAGCCAATTAGCCAAATTCCTGTATGAATCTTGTAGGCAATAGGACTCAATCCCTAGTTATATATGTGCGCGTACCTTTAATGAACTTACCACCAATGACTAAAGTAAAAACAATTTGCAATATTTTTTTAACTCTCATTCTCTTTATTCTCATGTTTGCCATTAATATTGCCACCCCCAACATCTAAACAATGCACTTCTTCATCATGCTCATATTTTCTTTTTTGATGAAATAGTTTTGTACATGCATGATCTATAAGAAATTTGTGTATATATATACACATATATTAATGACTAAATCTTTATATGTGGTATGTGTTTTTTTTTGTCAACAATATTGGGCTACAACTGGCCAGCCCATTAGCCAAGTTCCGGCATATTACAGGTGGCGGGACTCGATCCTGGATTGTATGTGTAGTATGTGTGGTATGTGTTTAATTATGAATATAGGCTAATTTGAACCATTAGTGCATCCTTTTTACTTTGATTTATTTTCCTAAGTAAAGATAGGCACTTTTTATATATATCACAAATATTTAATTGATTGATTTACTTAATATAGGTAATGCGTTAAGAAAAAAAAATTTAAGTAGCTTTAACTGTGAGATTTGCTTATTTAATTTTCTTTTACTCTCGTTCTCTTTAATATAAGATACTTTATATTGATAAAACTTTCAAAAGAATACTCAAAATTTTTCCAGATTGTTATAAGATAATGCACTTTTAGATATATATATATATATATATATATATATTAATCCTTTAAAATTATAAACTGAAAATACATGGGAAACTACCTTCGATCAAGTGGTTGTCACATTTGTTTTCTTCCCACCGGAGTTTGACTCTAAAAAATTATGTTTGTCATGCATGATATTGTTAAGTTTTGGAGGATTTGACCATAGATCACATCTTAGCGATCCAATTGTTAACAAAAAAGGATAATCTTTGAGTTTCACAGATAATTTTTTTTTATGATATATATAGTTTTTTTTATCAACTGATATATATATAGTTTCAAATAACCACTATCTTGATTTATTATTTATTTGATCAACTTACCTTTTAAAATAAATTTGAAAATCTATTTCCTTGACAACATAATATGCTATGTTGTTTGTTTTGAAAAGAATATTTCTTAACATTTCTCTATCTTTCAAATATATTTCTGGGCATTCGGGTCCTCAAATCGGGTTTGGGTTGGGTTTTTTTCAAGTTCGGATCATTTTGATTCCAGAATTTTTATACCCATATAAGACTTATTACTATTTTGGTTCGGTTTTTGATCGGTCCTATTCAGATTTGGATCAGTTTGAGTCCAAATTTTAAAAATTGTAAATTATCCAAATGCCCAAATATTAAAAGATATCCAAAAGTATCTTAAAAATATCTTAAAATTACCTAAAAATAATTAAAAATATCAAAAATACCATTTATAATATCCAAATATCTTAAAAAATATGAAAATATTTAAAAATACTCAAAAGTACTCATACTATGCTCTAAATTACCTAAAAATTATCATAAAATAGGGTTTTCGAGTATCCCTTTGATTCTCGGTTCGGTCCGTGTTCGGGTCTGTGTTCGGGTCTGGTTCTTCGGGTCCAAAAATTTTGGTCCTCGTCAAATATTTAGGCTATTCGGGTTTGGGTTCAGTTTTTCTTTTTTGGATCGGGTCCAAATCCGATTCCTCGGATCTATAGTTTTTATGCCCAAGACTAATCAAATACATCAATTATGTAACTGTTTTTTGGCTAAATGTAATTGTTTTACCTATCCTCTAATGTCCCTCATCTATATGATGTCCAGCCTGCAATGGTGCACATATAAACGTGATATGTCTTCTTTATTGTTATTGTATATTATGAGATAGTTATGTGAGTATTATTGAGTACATTTTTGTTTTTTTTGTTTCAAATTAGTGGGTGGAGAATGAGTAATCTCCCTGGTGTACCATCTGGATCTTCAAACACGATTAGTGGACATCAATTTTTGACAGGAATCCTAAAGAAATGCCGGTGTGGTGTATTTATGAGTGCTTGAATTTCAAAACCGGAGAACAATCCAGGAGACGTTATTTATGTTGCTCGTATGCTCAATCTATAAAGGTAACCACTACAGTCAGTATATTATCACTTTCTGAAGAACAATTAACCATTTGTCAATCTGTTTTTTTACGTTTTAGCTTAGAGATGATAAGCACATCTGTCAAATGGTGGATGATACTATTCTAACTGAGATGGAAAGCCTCAGAAGGTGGTAGAGCTGGAAAGTATGTGTCTAGAACAGCAGATAATTCAAGTTAAGCACATGCAATTGAAGATAGAGAGTTGACAACATAATCAGAGAATCCGAATGTAGAATGAAGAAAATGGTTGTAGTTGTCTTAGTTTTAGGTGCTGTTATCACAGTAGGAATCATTAAAATTTTGGTGTGATTAATAGCAATGGGTTGTGTCTTCCTTAGCTTGCTTAAATGTATTTTATGGTTAGACTTTCTGTGTTGTCAACAATGTTAATGTGCTTTGTAGTTCCAATGTACTCAATTAGTTTTAAATTGAAATCATTTGGATACATTGTGTTTTCTTTTGGCAAAGTAAAAACCAAAACTATTGAAAGCAGAGACAAAACCATATGGAGATATGTGAAAGTGGAGAACAAGACAACAAGACATGTGGAGCCATGTGCGAATTAATTTAAAACAACTATTAAAGCAGACTATGGTTCTACAACAAAGCATTAAAGTCTCCAAAAAAAATGGATCTCATCTGCCCAAGATAAACTCCTATATAGGGCATTAAGTTTCACAAAAAAAAAGATCTACGAGCTTATTTGGATGCTAGGATAGTAGATGGAGTCCGCAAAGCTTTAGCTGCAATCTGCAAACCTGCTGCAGTCCGTGAAGCATGGACTTGAGAAGATTGCGGTGGAGTATATGAAGCTTGACTCTATGAAGCTTGAGTTGTTGATGATTGAGCATGTGAAGCTTTTCTCTTTGTTGCCTTTACATGAGATGTTTATATTCAGTTAGATCTATATCAAGGCATCATACTTATTCAATCAGACCTATGTGAGTTTATACTAATTTTTCTTTCTTTAGAAGCAGCTTGTGAAGGCTCACCTTCTGCTTGAGAGGACTGTTCCTTCTGTTAAAAAGAAAACAAGGTTAGATATGTGAAACATATAAGACAATTACATATAAGGTCAAATTTAGACTAACCTTCTTTTTCTCATAATAAAACCGACTGTTCTGGTTTTGTAATCCACAAATAGAGTAGTGTATATGCCTCTTCTTGATATTCTTATCTTTATTTGTTGGAGATTCATTCTTAATTCTTTCTTTTTTCTTTCTTGCTTTGTCTTCCAGGTTGTGGTGGTACTAGTGGCATTCGAATAGCATCACCTGTAGTTACTGCCCAGAAATTAGCCCCTCTCATTGATATGATGATATTTCTGCATGTTTGTCTCCAACGTGTAGTTGTAAACCAGTGTGCAACAAAGTCTCCAACATTCAATTTCTTGTTCATGATGACAACATAAGCATGCATACAAGGTATGCATGTGATATCCCATAGCCTACAAGAGCAGGTTCTCCCTTCTATGTGCATTCTATACAAACATTCTCCTTCCATAACTTGAAACATATACTTGGTTGACCTATACACCCTGTAGTCTGATGTTTGATCATGTGTTCTAGCAAGGTAATCCTCAGCATATGAAGTTAACTTCCATGTGTGACTTTCAACAATTACAGATCGTTGCCTTGCAATGATCTCAAGCACCAAAAATAAAGGCCTCTCTCTAGCCTTCACAACTGTGCTGTTAAATGACTTAGTGGAGTTATTCTCCACATCTTCTCAGCAATGTCTTAACCTGTATGATTTCTCAATCCATGTCAACACTCTGTTTCTAGTGGCTTGACATTATGGTCTAGACACTTTGATGCCCCATTTTTCAAACACTAGTTCTTTCATTTTCATAGGTATAAAATACTCAGGCTCTTCTCTAATTTTATCTAAGAAGATTGTTGCTAAAATAAGAACCTTTAGCATCTCATAAGCTCCATTGAAAGAACACATATGCTTATCTTCATAAGTTCTAATTACCCATTTGTCTGATTCTCCTATAGCAGAACAATAAACCTATCGAGTACAACCAGTTACATTGCACTCAAAGCAAAGCTTGTTCTTATCATACCTCATTTGTTTTATGTTTCAACCTAATGTTGAGTGCATAATCAGTTTGTTTTATGTTTCTACATGTGTTGAGTACATAATCCAAAACGGTTTCCTTGAAAGATAGAGCACTGGAGACAATCCCCACATATGAATATATTTAGTTGTTTTAACAAAAATTATTTAACATTAGAGGTGAAATTATAGAGTTTTGTTATAGACACTACAAGAAAAAAAGCATATTCCACACAACAAAAAATGTATAAAAATTTTGGAATGGCAATTTCATATGATTTCTAGACCGAATCCTCTGTCTAGAACAAGATGTCAAAATTATATATATATATATATTATATAAGGTACTAAAAATAAATTTTAGTGTGAATAAATACAATGGACAAATTTAATTTATAATTACTCACGTGAGGAACCCAAATTTTTAACTATAACTATTTCATAATTTAGTAAAAAAATTGAGCTAAAAAGAGTAGATTAATTATTATTCAGGTTGATGATTGGGAAAGATGACTAAACAGTGGGTAATAATTCTTCTTACAACTTTTTTATACTTTCCATCATGTAAGAGGAAAAGTCCATTACATGTGATCATTCACAACTTCCAACTTGAAACTGATTTCTCTGCTTCTACTTGTGTTCTCATGTTTTGCCATTAATATTGCCAACACCAACATTAATAAAAGGAAATATTATGAAAAATAATTCATTTTAAGTTTTTGTTCTGATTTTTTTTTCTTACCTTATACGTTTTGCATATTCTCTTTCTCTAACTCTCTCTCTAAACAAATTACCTAAACACCTTTGTAGAACTAGACTTGATTCATGTCAGGAAACCAAAAGGTCTCCATGTGCTCTCTGGATGGTAACAAAACCGTTGTTTACAAACTCAACTATTTGTTTCCTATAATTTCCCTCTCACACTCTTCAATAATGAGCTTCTGGCAAGACACCGGTGGCTCTTCAATTAGAATCCACGCATGTGCGTCCTAACCATTGCACCGAGAATTCGGGGGGAAGCGAGAATCTTTTGAACTTAGAATCTAACCGTTGTTTCTCTAAATCATCTGCATCTTCTCCCGAAATCTTCATTCTTGGAGATCCTCTTCGACGATATAACTACATATTCTACACAGGAATCGCTACATAGGAATCACAAGCCTCTTCGTGCCACCCAGCGCGCCACTATTTTTGAAAATCCTAGATACAATGTCATCATTTGACTCATTCAATTTTACCGATTAATCTGTAATTCTTTATGCATGTTCCTCTTTTAAGTGTCTTTGAATTCTATCCATCGATCAATTTCTACCACTCCTCGAAAACCTAATGTTATCATTCTTCATTTACCTTCATATTTTTTCAGATCCGTTGTACAGAGAACTTGTTTTTTACACAACCTGACTTATAATGATTTCAATTTTGTACATCTTACGAAAATAGTCTTCTATGGACAAGAGCATGTGGTTTCCTGTTTTCTGTGTGTTTGCTTTATCTCCCTCGCTAGATTTCATTTTACCAAATCAAAACCCCAATGTTGTCATTCGTCGACACCTCATCAATGCTATTCGATTTCATGGTCATAATATATGAAATTGTCCTTTATGGACAATACTCTGCATATGTTGTCCAATAGTCTGCATCTTCTCTCGGTGTCATTCATGGACAAATTCTCACTGTTTTCATTCATGGACACATGCCCAATGTTATCATTCATAGACGCATTCTCAATCCTTTTCAATTTCATGGACATATAACACGTTACTATCCTCTGTGGACAACTTTCTCGTAGTGTCTTTCATTTGTAATCTTACCTCCACTATCTTTTTACCCCTTATTTGATAATAGATAAATGGTGCCACAAACCAGGAATATCATACAATCCATGACTGAAGTTGGCAATTTCAATCCATCTTTGCTCCATCCCCCCTTTTTTGCAACAGATAGTTACCCTGTAGAAGGTTGCATTAATTCCTACTCCAAGCCAAAGTACCTGTTGGACCTCACAGATGTCTTTGAAGGCTCTAAAGAGTTTGAGTACTTGCTCAAATCCTCTTTTGGACCCTTGTTTGATCTCCCCCTTCGCCATTGTTCTCTATCTGGAAAGCTCGTCCATAGTTTTTCTGTCGTTCTCTTGTCACAAAGAAAAAGCACGAACTAATTTGTTTTTCCCTTCGAGAATTTGCCATTCTCACAGGCCTCCAATGCGGCTTTTACCCTGATGATCTTGAAAACTTGCCTTTGTCCCCTATTGGAGCAGATACAGACTGGAACACTCTAATAGGTACTCACTCTTTAGTTCTCATAAGTGACATTGTTGATTGGTTAAATACTAACAAGAAGCCCCTGAAGTCTAAGAGGATGACAAGGTCCAGGGCGTTGAGGTTGGCTCTAATTGTAATCGTTGAAGGCATTTTAATATGTAATACTCAGCGCATAAGACTATCAGTAGAAGTTACTGAGATTGTTAAGGATCTCGATAATCTTCCTAATGGTGATGATGGCAGGACCTTTTCTGACCACTCCATTCTTTGGCTGACTCCTCTGAAATTATTCTGCAATGGCAATATATTTTCCATTGAGCATAACACAAGTGTAAGCAGTGTTTTATTTGATTTCATACATCTACTCTGTTTTTGCTTTAGCTGCTTTCCTTATATTTTTTTGCCCTTCTTAGCTTGTAGCTACACCCATTCTTGGAGGTGACTGCACATTTGATGTTTCATGTCCTGATGAATTTCATGATCCAAGTATTGATAACATACTCAGTCTTATTCAACAAAATTTCACTTTCTCCAAAAACCATATGGCGCGATGGATTCTCCGGCCTTCCTGTCCTTAATCCTTCAGCCTGTCTGATAGCCTGGATAAGAGAGAGTGCATAATTGAAGTACAGAAGCAATTGCTATAACTGATCATCTTATCCAGTGGGTTGAAGCTATGGTTTGGGAGATGTTTGCCATAGAACGGGGTTCCATAACCGCATTCATGGAAGTTAAGACAACCAGAAATTTATCGGAGAGGCTTATGTCAACCAACGGAGATTTCCACATAGATGCAAATGTCAACCTTATAGAATTTTTTGTCCACCACGCATCCGAGTTTGGCCATTCAAAGGATTGCCATGATAAGCTACATGTCCATGATAACAGTTTAGAGAAACATGAATTTTGAGGCACTACACCTAAAGATTTCACCAACACCACTTACCATGCCCACTCAAAAGATGCTTCGTCATTAAAGATGTACAGTGAGGATGTCCACAACACCACTGATGCTGTCCACATCACTCACGATGATAACTCAAAAGATACTTCGTCATCGAAAATGTACAGTGAGGATGTCCGAGACACCACTGATGATGTCCACATCACTCATGATGATCTCCTCACCACTCCTGATGTTGTTCACAATAACCCGCCTACTGTCTTATTCCATAGCGATCATGCCCCCAATGTTGCTGATCTGATCAAGAACGACGACAAGCATAACAAATCTATTACTGATTCTGTCCACACACCATTACTCATGGTCCACAAGGATCCTGAGAGTGTCCATCAAAATACTATCCACCGACACTCTATCCCAAACCAGAATACCAACATCGGCCCAGTTTGTGGGACACTGACTAAGCCACTTATGCCAAAGGAATCAATCTGGGATGCATAGAAAGAACTCCCATAAATTCTCTAATCCATTAACAACGATGGAAAAAAAGAGGAGGTACATTACATATCTAGAACATTTACATTTTTTCATTTTCCTTTCAATTTCATTTTTACGTCCACAGAATGTCGAGAAATCTACTGCTAAATCATGTACATCTCCTGGACCGACTTCTTACACAAAGATTGTGTAAAATATTTTTTAACCTATTGTTATATGTTTTATTTCTCCCCAATTATCCATATTTTAATTTCTGTTATTTCTTCAAATGCTTCCAGGGTGCTTCCCCCAACAAGAGCTGTCGAATAGGAGATTATCTTGAACCTTCCGTGATCATCTTACCAAAAGGATCAGGGTTGTGTGTGCTAGATTCTGCCGATCTCCCTGTCCTGCATTTAACAACGTACACAAACACAAGAAAAATTATTGGCTGTACTTGCTACATCGAAAGGGAAGTAAGTATTTCCATACTCCTAAATATGATGTGTTTTACATTATATTGACCACTCAACCTCTTTTTCCATCTAGCAAAACACATTGATGGACATTTTGTAAAAAAATCATTCTTCAAGGACATCATGTCTCCTCAAAATTGGACCGACTCCACTATACGTCCCTCTCCTAACTCTCATTTCGTCAAACATTTTTAACCTGTTTACCAAATTTTCCTAACCTCTTCCTTTTTTCACTCCCAGCACATGGAAGCACTGTTAAGTTTACTCTAGCGTCATCATGAACAGTATTATATCCAGAAGCACATCGCTTTCCTTGACATATGGTTCAGAACTATACTTTGTCAAGACAATAAGCGCCTTTTAGGTGGGAAGAGGAAGTCTTCTTTCGCTTGGAACAGTGTAGGTTGTAATTACGTTTCTTATATTGTCCCAAGCAGGTTCACGAAGCTGAAGTGGTATGTCGATGTCGACACTGTTTACACACCTATGAATTGGGGCAAAAACAATTGGGTATGTGATAACTCAGAGTTTTATCCTAGCAATCCCCTACAAGTGCACAACAATGTAAAAGTAGTTCTTAGGGATCAAATCCACGAAGAACCAAGAATCGCACTATCGATTACTCAATTCTAATTCAAGCTAAACTGAACGATAATAAGAGATGAATAAAACTAACAACTTAAATGGTTTGTAGATTTATAAGTAAAATGAATTAGGCATTGGGAATTTATTCAGGAATAGGAAGTCTTATCAGGGAAATTATTCAGGCATGTTTTAAACCACTTCTCGACTTTAAACACATTAATCTAGTAGACCCACTATCATAGTGTCTGTTAACAGGTTTAGCATCCTAGCAATCCTAACTTTTGTTGGCTCTAAGGATGCAAACATGCATTAACAAACAGGTTTAATTTGTCCACAACTAACCTTAACATCAACTATCGTTGGTTGAGAGTTTGTTGTTCATCTATACTAGTTCAGGAATTTAACAGACTTCTGGAAAGCTAAACAACCTAGAATCATAGATTAGGTGATAAACTAGTCTAGGCATTACACACAATTGTAGATGGAGAAATCTATGATCGAACCCTATTTATTCCCTAATCATCGGTTCCTAATTTCCTAGAAAACTGTAAACCTGATTATGGAACTACTTAGACATAATCAAAACAAATACAAAAGAAGAGATGAAAGAAAACATTGAATTGCAATTAAAATCAAAAAGGTTGAGAAATCTTCTCAAAAGTAGAGGAAGAATCCTTCTCCCTTGCTTACAGAAGGCATGTGGCCATCAAAACTATGATAGATATCGATAAAAAACTAAAGCTGAATATTGATATGTTTTAAAACGCGTAAATGCAAAATAGGTAAAAATAGGTATGTATTAGACGATTGATTGATCTAGATGCAGATCGATTAATCCACAACATGATCGATCGATCATTACAGCAGCTGGTCGATCCCCTAGTTGGGCACAAACCATCATGAGCAGCTGGATCGATCGACCAAGTGATGCAAGGTCGATCCACAAGTCGAGTGCAAATCAACGTGAGGATTCAGATGAGTCTATCAAGAGATGCAAGGTCGATCCATAGGTTGGGCGCAAGTCTTGCTGACGAGACGATTAATCGATCTCTTCTAGCTAGTTGATCGCTATGTCGGGCTCAGAAACAGCTAAGGTGGCTATCGATCGATTAAGGTGAAAAACGATCAATCAGTGTGTTTAGTTGTGATAATTCAAGAATTGCTCTAGTTATGCTCCAAGTCGTGCTTCCTATGCATGATCCGAATCAGGTCTATTTTACACCTGTAAAAACTTTAAAACACTAACAAAAGACTTAAAAAACATACGAATTAATGAACTTAAAATTGATAAAAATAAGGTACATCATTATGCTAGCAATTGGTCTCAAATCTGGTCATATTACTATACTGGACTCTCTCATTTACGCACACGCAAAGAGAAAGATTTCCAACTTTATGATCCATTTATTGAAGGCCATCCTCTCATAATAAAAAAAATATATGTGCTATTTGGCAAGACGACATCACTTTCCCCACCAACTTTGACTTCCACAGGTCCTTTGATTGCTCGAAAAACCAATATGGAGGTGATTGTGCCCAAATTTCAGTCAATTTTATCTAGCTACACGCGGATGGTGCACCTTTAAATGCCCTTAGCGATGAAATGATTAACGATCTCAGGCTAGAGTTTGTAGTGGACACCAATGAGGAATTTTTCCACCCATTTAGGCTTTGATTTCTTTTAACTAGCACTTTCAATCATTGTTGTCTTGCTCAGACACAAAACTTTTGTTGAACACTTTTTCCTTTTTTTATCGTTGTTTCTTTCCTAATTTTGAAGCTTTGCAATCATTGTCCATGTAGTTACATTACTCATACTCTTACTGCTATCATTTTCATTCACTCTAACAATTTTTGTGCAAAGTTTCACACCAACCCCGTTTTTGTCTTCTCATCATAAACAAATTAATGTTGTCCATTGTAGAGTTGTCCATCCAGACGATCATCTCCTATTGCTAAATTCTCCTGCGCAATCATAGCACTTTCTTGTCACCTTCTTTTATAATTTTTCTTTTCATATATAGGGAAGCGTATGCTATCTTAACTAAACATACAAACTACCAAATCCCATAACCATACCCATCTCTATTATACTGTTGCTCACTTTTTTTTTCATATGGATTTCACTGATAAGTTCACCCTTTTTCATCTTCCTACCCCTATCCTTATATCCATTCTACAATATATGGCCAAAGAGGTTTTCAAAGACTTGTTCCAGGTCTTGGTCTCTTGTTCCGAGGGTAGGCGTCTAGCCTGGAAAAAAACGGTTCTGCGTGTAGCAGCCATTGGGATGTTTAAGCAAGAGCCAGAACTAATCAACATATGTTCTCAATACCAGCCCTTTTTCCTCTGATGTGTTTACTCCCACAATCCAGATGCCTAATTTCTTGAAAGCCTAAAATTGACAGCACGACAAGGTTTAACTGAAGAAGCATGTGACATTATGTCACCAACGAACCTTCCACTCTTGAAAGTTCTTTCAAGCTTGGTGTATTTTATATAACGTTTGGCTAACTAAAAATCGGTTGTAAAACAATTGAACGCTTCTTCACTGATGCTGGCACACTGTTTCATGCCAAATCAGTGGCGGACGAGGTCTTTCATCTTCTTAACCAAATTGGTACTGTTAGGATTTGTCCTTATGTCTCGATTTGGCTTTTTGTTTCTGAACCGCATTGCTATGATATCAATGGTCCTTGTGCAATTCATAGAAGGTATCCCAACTGTTTTCATGTGGTGGAGAATGTCCATGTTCATCGACATGTTCTAAGGTATCAGTTTTTCTCCCGGAAGTATCCTACCTTGTCTTGTACCAGTTATTTAATGCCAAATCTCACTTGATTGTTTGTGTGCACTACCATGTTGTAAATGGTTAAAAGTTTATTATGTTTTTATGTTTTTCCCATGTAGACTCGTTCATATGTACAAAGTTGTCCGCCAAAGACTAATGTTGTCCTTGTTCACGATTCTTTGATGTACCCTTTTAAACATCACATATCACTTTTACATAGTGGAAACATATATTTGTATCATATCCAAACGCTAGATAAAAACGGATGATAAGTTAGACAACCTATTTTGTGTCAATTGTTCACTAGTACAAGCTCCTCACATCTAATGACATATTTTTGCGTAGGAATATTACACGCAAACTATCCCGGCTATTGCCATGGACAAAAGTCTTACAATGTCACATTTACAACCTTACACTCATACATACATATCAGATCATACTTACTGCCATTGCTATGATAGCCAACGAGAACCTGCATCCTAACAACATAGTCATCTTCTTCAACCGAATCTAGGTCCCCTAACGATTCCTTATATCCACAGATAACATCATTCAAGCAATCAACCTCACCTCTCACTATTGCAAAATTAGATTTGAGTGACTCAATTTCGACCTTCATGTCCTCCACTTCTTCTTCTAAACAATTCTCAATCCACCTAAATATATGCCCCTATTATGTACAAGATTAACCCTTACTATTGTCACTCAGTTTTAAGTTAAATTCCAGGAATCAACAACGATTTGCTTTTGTAATTTCCTGCTCCATTGTCACGCACCGGTTGAATGGTCTCCTGGAGTTATCCTGCGTCTATGATGTGTGTCTCATAACCTCTTTATCGCTTTTGCACTATGTCAATTTCCCCTTCCACGATACTTTGTTCATCCCTTCTAACTGGACACCAGATCCCTCTGCCAACCTTCTCATTCCTCCATCGTTGTTTTGTTTGTCCAGGACACACTAACAACCCTTCTCTCTTTAAATGCTCTAAAAAAAGACTTGTGGACAGAGACGCACCTGATGGGCTTTCTTTAGGTCCACATTCGAGGGCAGAAAACTAGAAGACCTACGGCTGATTTTGTATAACCTCCAGATGATACTATAACTTGACTATCATTTAAGGCTATTTAATGACACTACTCACAAATCAAAAGCTATTTTTACCATTTTACTGTTAACCACATATGTATACTACTCTAACACTAACTATTTCCCCAACACTGGTTTGTGACTTTGGGGATAAAATCAATGTTGAACATTAATGGTGTGTAAACTAGGTTGCTGCTCATTTACTGCAACTCTTCAAGGAAAAACCTATATATTTTGTCTCCTAATCTTAATTGTTCCCTTTTACGACAGGTTGCTATTCATGAAGTGGCTAATTTCTCATTCCTACCTCCCTTCAACCCCTCATGGCAAGTATTGTTTTAATCATTGTCGAGGAATAGGAGTGCACTACAGATGGTAATTGGTATTTCAAAGTGCTGATAGAACATTATGCCCATGTTGTTCCACTTTCAGAGCTTGAAAATTTCATCACGTTCTGAAAATTAGTCATAGATTCCTTTGGTGTTGACTACTCTGCATCGTCAACCTCACTTAGCTTCCGGTCCCATGCTGTCGATGTTGCTTTCACCCAAGCTAGGATGCCTCTGTGTTTGTCAAAGATGACACTAGCATGGACTCTTTCAAAACTGCATACACTAGTAACAGAGGATAAAATATGTACTTCTCACTTTCAACGCTAAATGAATCAGTCTCCTTTCCGTGAATCGAAGCTCCAAATCTTGCATATGCCTCTTCCACACTTATGCCAGCTATCACTATCCCTAGATGATGACGCCGTCCTAGCCCAGGTCGAACACGCAGAGAAAATGTATCTTGCATGCAAACAAAAAGCAGTGGAAACATCTATAACTTGTCAACAAACATTAGTTCGTTCACACGAGGCAACCAATTCTGTTAGATCTCATATATGAATACCACGACACCAAATTTCTCTGACAATGATCACAACCACGATTTCAATTACTTGGATGACTTTCTCAACCATGATTACCCTCTTGATTAGGACCCCTTCTCATTTCTATTACATGCACGACCAAGTCCCGTTGACGATATTTTGGTAGGCCCACTCCAATTGTGTCTTGGCATAGATGATGACAATGATACACCCAAGGAGGTTGCAATTCATTCAGATGATACAATAATCATTCATGATGCTCCTCCATTCCTTGGCAATATGAGTGGAGGCACCGACGAAAATTCCAATATGGATTTGAAAATCGCAGATGATGCATTTTTTCTGTTGCCAGAGTTTTCAAGAACAAAACCGAGTTCAAACATGCAGTTTCTATTTTCACTATAAAAAAAACTATTCCATGCTAAAATCGACAGGTCCAACAAGCGTCGCATCATCACCATTTGTAGTGACAAGAAATGTGAATGGAGGATCTACCCAAGAGTACAATTTCCAGCTCCACTAATTAAAGTAAGGAAAGTGCAGCTTAAACATACATGTGATGTTGTTTCCTGCTAGAAATTCGACAAGAATACCATAGCTGAAATTCTTGCTCATTTGCTAACTGCAAAATTTGGACACGATAAGAAAGGGCCACGTATTTGTGATATACCGGATTTGGTGTTATCTGAATTAAATGTTAAGATTTCATACCCAAAAGCATGGCAAGCAAAGGAGATCGCTATTTCTCAAGCTTGTGGTAACAAGGAATCTAGTTACACCTCACTTCCCACTTATCTCCACCTCCTCAAGCCTGCCAATCTTGGGACAATTTCTAACATCGAGACTAAAACCACCCCCGACGATCAGTTGTTGTTTAAGTATCTCTTCCTAGCATTTGGAGCATCTATTATGGGTTACAAATTCCTGAATCAAGTGGTTGTTATAGACGATACTCAATTGAAAGATAAATACAAGGATTGTTTACTTACACCAAGTTGCCAAGATGGTAATATGCAAATCTTTCCACTCGTAATTGGTATTGTCAATGGACAAAATGAAGCTGTGGAGTTGGTTTTGAGACAGCTTCAATCATTTGTACATGACCACAAGAGCCTCATTTTCATCTCTGACAAGCATGCATCATTCTACTCTTCTCTTTCCGTAGTTTATCCTCTTGCTCACCATGGAGCTTGTGTTGTACACCTATGTCACAATGTCAACCACCGATTCAAAAATGTTGGGTTAGCTACTCTTGTTTCGAAGGCAGCTCGAGCTTACATAGTTGGATAATTTAATTACTTGTTTGCAGAAGTTGCACAGCGCAACCCTTCATGTGCTAAGTTTCTAGGCAAAATTGGTGTATTGCATTGGGCCCTTGCTTACTGTCCAGCGCAGCGGTTCAAGATCATGACTAATAACATAGCAGAATCATTATACTCTGCCATTAGTAAAGCTGTCTCTTTCCTAATTGTACTCATGCTTGAGTTCATTAGAACTATGTTAATGAGATGGTTCTCTTTGCGTCGAGATCTCATAGTTCATTCAACTTCTATCTACACACCCTAAATTGAGGAAAGACTCATCGATCACCTTCACCTTGCCACTGCATGCGCTGTTTTATAATCTACCAACTTTGTATCCAAGTAAACGATGTCTCTGGTTTGTTTTTCAAGTAAAATTTTCAAATAAGATATACAGCTGCTAGGTATTCGACATCTTGCATGTTCCTTGTTGCCACGTACTAGATGTTGATGGTGTTACTGATACCGATCCCTACTTTTTGTTAGTAAATTTTTCTCATCTACTTTTGGAAAGCCATGTATGATGGATCAATTGTGCATGTCCCCCATGGCCAAGAAACAAAGCTTCCTCTGTCCCTGAACGCCGTCATTATTAAGTCACCACGTTCAAGAAGGCCTGCATGCAGCTCAAATTACCTCGAGTGGAGAGATTCCGATTAGTTCATCAAACACCTACCTTTTTCTCCATTATTCTTTATATAATTTGCTAAATCTCTCTAATGTTTAGACAACCAGCATACCTCAGACCCAAAAGTGTTTTGGATGCATGGGTTATGGACACAATAGGATGGTATGCAAGAATCTGATTTTTTGTGTTTCTTCCTTCTGTTTGGCTTAATTTGGTTGTTTGTCTGGCTCACATTTCAGGTGGTTTATGTCCACTAAGAATTCTATCTGTCACAGAATAAATTATGTCTTCTTTTCCATACTTTTATCAATACTGCTGGTTTATGTCCACCACCTACTTTTGTATCTACTTGGGATCTTTCTATTAATTATTAAAAATCTTATACACACATGCATCATTAAACTAATTTACGTGCGCCAACACTTACAATTTTCTGAGTGTCAACATTCTTACCCACGCGCAAGACACCATATTCCTGCCAACCTTCTCCCCGCTTACCTAGGTTATTTTAGTCATTTGATATATACCTACTTTTCAAATAAGATACATTTTACAGAATGTTTCAGAAAGTGATTATTTTATAGAATTTCAAATTTAAAAAGGGTATAGTCCATGATAATCCCTTGATACAATGCACTTCTTCATCTTTTCTTTTCTTCTTTTTGTTGAAATTTGTTTTGTATATTAATGGTCTATAAGAAATTAGAGTATATATATATATATGTGAAATTAATGACTAAATCTTTATATGTGGCATGTCTATAATAATAAAACACTATATATAGGTTAAACTAAACTATATGTACATCGTTCTTTCTTTGACTTTTTTTCCCTAACTAGAGATAAGGCACTTTTTCATATATACACAAATATTAATTGTTTGATTTACTTAAGAAATAATTATGCAAAATATTCTAAACATTTGTCAAATCATCAAAAATACTATCGTTTGATCACTTTACTAAAAGTATCCTGAACGCGAGGGACATGGATATAATTATCACTTTTTTACCTTTTTGCTCCTCGCACTCTAGGCATGGACATATGTCTTATACTTAAATGGATATGGACATATGCCTCATATGTCCATGATAAACCAACTTTATGTAAATGGACATGGACATATGTCTTATACTTATATGGACATGGACATATCTCTCATATGTCCACGATAAACCAATTTTATGTAAATAGACATGGACATATGTCTTATACTAATATAGACATGGACAAATGTCTCATGTATCTACGATAAACCAATTTTATGTAAATGGACATGGATATATATATCTCATATTTAAATGGATATGGATATATGTCTCATATGTCCACGAAAAACTTATTTTATGTAAATGTACATTGACATATGTCTCATTCTTAAATAGACATGGACATATGTCTCATATGTCCACGATAAACTAATTTTACATAGACATATACAATTTTATGTTAATAGATATGAACATATATCTCATATGTCTACGATAAATCAAGGTTTCCTGTCGACGGACATAGACTAAACCTCCGCACTATTATGTCCACTCTGCCTTTCTCTCCAAATCAATGGGCAATTTTATCTTTTGAACCCAAAAGGGACAAAATATGTCCATGTTTAGTTCGCCTAGAATATTTTAAAAGATGATGAATAGTAACTGGATATTTTTCATAATTTTGTAAACCCATTTAGGTATTTTTAATAAAACTCACTTTACTTAATTTGGATCTTGCATTGAGAAAAAAATCTTCAAGTACCTTTGAATGTGAAATTTTCTTATTTAAATATCTTTTCACTCAATTCTCTTTAATATATGAGATTTTATATTGATAAAATTTTCTAAAAGTTACACTGAAATTATATATATATATATATATATACACTAGATGATGTCTCATATTATGCATTAGATATGCTTTTGTACCAAATTATTATGCATTTGTAATTATTTTTATTTATCTATAATATTTAGGAGTATCATTATAAATGCCATGTAGGTCTTTGATATTATGAGAAATGCCCTGGTGAAGTTGGCATGTCCAGTGCCATGACTTTGATGGGTAGAATGACCAAAGTGGCCTTAAAGAGTAAGTTGTGTATGACTTGGTGTATGTCATATTCATGTCCATGACTTGGTAATATACAGGATTTGTGTATGTCCATGTCCATTATGTGTTCATTGAACATTGCTTAGCAAGTCATGTCCATGTCCATGACTTGGTAAATAGACTTATGAATGTCCATGTCCGTACGTATTGACTTATACATAGATGAACAGAAGTTGTGTATGTCCATGTCCATTATGTGTTAAATTGACAAGGCCTTACGTCATGTCCATGACCATGACCAAGTAAATGGACAGGACTTATGTATGTCCATGTCCGTATGTATTGACTTATACATAGATAAACGAAGTTGTGTCTATCCATGTTCATTGGACAGTCCTTATGTCGTGTACATGTTCATGATCTAGTAAATGGACAGGATATATATATGTTCATGTTCGTGTGGTCTGACTTATACATATATAAACGTATGGATAGAAGTTGTCTATATCCATCTCCATTATGTGTTCATTGGACAGTCCTTATGTCATGTACATGTCCATGACCTAGTAAATAGACAAGATTTATGTATATCCATGTCCGTGTGTAATGACTTATACATATATAAACGTATGGACAGAAGATGTGTATGTCTATGTCAATTATGGAGGAGATGGGTTATTTGGAGATATGAAGTGTTGGGCAGAGGTAAAAGGGTGAAAAAAGAGGTGAGAGAAAATTATTTGAGGGCATTTTTAGTGATGAAAAGGTGATAGAACATTTTGATGATTAAGTTTTTTTGTGGCATTTGTGATAATTTTCTCTAATATTTATATTCGATATTTTGTGTTTTTTGGTTTATTTCATGGTTTGATTTGTATTTGTAAATTTATTAATTTTATATATTCTTAACATATTGGAAATTAATTTATAATGATGACCAGTGTTGTATACAAAATATATTTTTCTTCGATCAATGTAGATTCAAGTTATGATGCGTTACAATTTTCATATATAATTTTTTTTACCTCATATAATTTAGGTTTTTAAACTCATATTCATTTAAATATTTAGATTCGTCTTCATTTATGTTTTAAAACCCGTGTTCATTTTTTTTTTAAACATTGGGCCACAACTGGCCGGCCCATTAGCCAAGTTCCTGCATAATGCAGGCGGCAGGACTCTATCCCGAGACATGCAATTGCGCATGCCTTTAGTGGACTTACCACATGCGACTAGGCTAAAGGCCACTTGCAACCCGTGTTCATTTAGGGTTTTAAATCATACTTATTTAGGTTTTTAAATCTATGTTCATTTATATTTATAGACATGTGTTTATTTAGGTAATCATGCTTATGTGTTCATGTATGTATTTAAACTTGTATTTAAAAATTATTGTTATTTATTAATCTTTAACATATTTTAAGAAAAAAACTAATCTTTTTTAAATAGGAAAAAATGTCAATTTAACCTTATATTTAACGAAAATGGTTGATTAAATCTTAAATTTTGGATTTGGTTGATTAAACCTTCAAATTTTTGTCGACTTCTGAAAAAATCCTCGACTTTGTGTTGATTATGCCAATTTAACCTTTCACGAAAATGAAATCAAAATTGACTCTAAAATCGAAAGCCAAGTTAGAAATTGGAAGTTCTACTCACTTCTTATCTTCGTTATGAAGAATCCATAAGCTTGATTTGCTATTTTTTTTCAAGAATGAGCTCAAGTTCGTCGATTTAAAGTATCAAAGACAACATTTTAAATCGAAGAGTTTGAACTCATGCTTGAAAGAAAAGAACAAATCAAGCTTATGAATTCTTCATAACAAAGATAAGAAGTGAGTAGAACTTCCAGTTTCTAATTTGGCTTTCGATTTTAGAGTCAATTTTGATTCCATTTTCGTGAAGGGTTAAATTGGCCTAGTTAACGCAAAATTCAAGGTTTTTTCAGAAGTCAACAACAAATTGAATGTTTAATCAATTACACCCAAAGTTTAAGGTTTAATCAACCTGATAAATACATGGTTAAATTGACATTTTTTCCATTTTAAATATACACATTTAAAATTTAATGTTAATAACATTAATGTTTTTATATTAAAATTATACACATAAATAATATAAATTACCAAAATATAAATAAAAGTATAAAAAAGTAACTAATTATAATAAATAATATAATTCAATATAATAAAATTATATTAGCAGTATGATAAACTAAACAATACTATAAACTAAATATTCAGAAGATTAGAAATTAGAATTAATTTTTTACTTAAATAATGTTGATTATTAGAATAACTGAAAAGTTATATTGGTTAATAATTATTTTAGTTTAGCTTGCTGTAGCGTATGTAAATTTTGAATAAATATTACACTAATTTTATTATATTGAATAATCATTAAATATTCATTTGTATTTTTTATTTTGGTACTTGAAAAAACTAAATTGAAATTCCTTATCTTCCTATATTCTTCATTATATTGGTCCGATTGTTGTTAGAACGACCATATAATATAAATCACTTATATGTATCATGATTTTATTGTATGGAATAATATCATTAATTATTAGTTTTTTGTTTGCTATTTGCCTATTTTTAGTGCATCTAAATTTTGATAAAAAAATATTTAAATTCCCAACCTTCAAAAATAAATATTCAGAAGATTATGAATTATAATGTATTTATTTATAGGAAATACAATGTTGACTATTCGATTATTAGAAACTGATTATTCAATATTCTAATTTTTCAAAACTAAATATTTTGAAGATTCATAATTATTTACAATAGTACGTGTTTATTGATTAGTCTATTTTTAAATTAGAAACATAAATAAATAAATGGTAATCAAATGATTATTAATATTATATCTGGTTATTATTTTTAGGATCATTTTCAAAATAAACTATTTTTGGAGGTCAACTGCAAAAATGACCTCAATTTTTCTCTCTCCAAAATAAATTTGTGACTCTATATATTCACAACCATGCCATTATTTTTTTTTTAATTCCGAAAAATACTTGAAAAGACATAAATATTTGTGACAAACAACTTATTTACAACAATGTCATCTTCTTCAATATTTCCAACCACTATTAACAACCAAAAATGAGCTCTAAATACTCACTTACCATTTTCGGACTCAATAAGCTCTAAATGACTAACATTACATCACATTCTTCTACTCTCTCACCAATTTCATCCAAAAAACTCTCTCATTTGTATTTAAAATTTTTATATCTTCTTGTTTCTTCTTGTTTTCTATGTTTTAGAATTAAAAATAATTGGATTTAGTCGGTGTAAGCTTGACTCAAAATTCTGGGTAGTAATTGAAGGTAAACACAATCTCAATCTAACTCATTACTATTTTTCGTTTTTTTGGCAGAGAGTAGACTTTATTTTATGTCTACTTCGGTTATAGACTTAAAATAAAGTCTACAAGTCAACATATGGGCTAGTCTTGCATTTGACCAGTGTGTTATAGACTTAAAACTAAGTCTACATTTTTCTCTTTGTTGAGAAAAAAATTCGGATGCAGACTTAATTTTAAGTGTACATTGAAAAAGGTTAGTTTTGCAATTGACCAATATGTTGACTATTGAAGTAGAATTAATTTTAAGTCTACATTAGAAGTCTACACAAAAGTTTTAGAAGTAGACATTTTTATAGTCTACTGAGGTTAGTTTTGCTATTGACTAAGTTTGACTTTTTCAGTTAAATCTACTCAGGAAGTCTACATTTTGTAGAGTTAATTTAAAGTCTATTTTTCAAAATGTAGACTTTACCTTAAATCTATTAATTATTAGCTTACGTCATTCCACATATGACGTAACTAAATAAAAAAGTAAACATTATTTAAAATCTACATTTCTGAAAAGTAGACTTCAATTAAAGTCTACAAAATGTAGACTTATAAAGTAGATTCATAGAAAATCTAACTTAGTCAACTTGCAAAACTAACCTCAGTAGACTTAAAAAGAAGTCTACTTTTATAAACATATTGTAGAGTTCTGATATAGACTGTAAATTAAGTCTACTTTTTCTGTAGACTGTAAATTAAGTCTACTTCTAAAAAGTCAAACTTTGGTCAAATGTAAAATTAACCCTTTTAAATGTAGACTTAAAATAAAGTTTACTTCTGGAAAGTCAAACTTTGGTCAAATGCAAAACTAACCATTTATAATGTTTATAGTAAAACTCAAATTATAGCATATGTATAATATTTTTTTTTGTATTTTCCCCATGTGTGTTTACTCATTTACCTTCCTGTATATAAATTTCACATGTTTATGTGTTGTATTTATGGTTTACTAAACTTTTGATATAATTTAGGTATGTAGCTCATTTTGAGTAAACTTTAAATAAAGTCTACATGTAGTAGACTTTAAATAAAGTTTACTTTTTCAATTTTGATAAAACTCAATTTATAGCATATGTATAATGTTTTTTCTCATTTATGTTTATTTAGTTGTTTGTATATGTTTATGTGTTATGTTTATGTTTTAATGAATTTTTGAAATAATTTAGGTTGTTAACTCATTCTGAGTAGACTTCATTTGAACTCTACATTGGGTAGACTTCATTTGAAGTCTACTTGCTAAGTAAACTTTATACAAAAGTCTATTATGTCAAATATGTTAAAAATAAACTTCATACCAAGTCTACAATATTAATTTTGTTGTACAATGTATAAAATTTGTTCTTTAAGATAAATTGGTTATAAAAGAGATTCAAGGTTCATAATAAAAATGACTCTTAAGTATACAAGGAAATGTCATAAACCTAGTGATTGATTGTAGCGTCGAGGAGAAAGTATTAAGCTTGGAGAACGTTTGTTTTCTGATTTTTTATAAGTAAATGATTGTAATCGTTTAGGAATCAACAAAACATTAGAAATGACTAAATTACTATCAAATTGTAACGCAACCAAATATTTGATTGATTGAAACAATACAAATTTTTTGCTGAACTTAAACATCTATAAACTAGAAAATATAAAATAGCCTACCAAAGCTCTAACATAAATGAATAAAGCCGGTCAAAAGCCCACACAAGAGCTAAAAAAATGACTAATATCAAAAGCGTACTAAATAGATGTATTCTTTGCTCTCATTAACTAAACTTCAATATTTTGTCGATTAGCTGAAAAAAAGCATTTTGATCAGTTAAAATCATTGATCTAGTAGCTTGAATTAATCAACTAGACTCAACATCAGCACTCAACAATGAGATCAACATCAACAAAGAACTATATTCAAGAGATCTTTCCCCAAATTTATCAACACAAACTCAATTAAAGAGAAAACAACTCACTAATTAGCGTAAATAGCTGCAGATTTCAATGGAAAGGTGAAGATAAAATCTAACTCAACTGAATCTCCTGCAACAAAAAGAAACCATTCTGAATCAACAATACAAAAAGCAAACACAAAAACGAAAGATGAAGATAACTATTATGAAAAAAGGAGATCCGACGTAACAAATATACACATGAAGTCTACATGACAACTCTACACACAAAGTCTACATGAAACTCTACACATGAAGTCTACATGACAACTCTACACACGAAAGCTACATGATAACTCTACACACGAAGTCTACATGACAACTCTACAAATAATAAACAAATTAAAATTATACAATGAGACTTTTCACATCTCAGACCATGGTGAACATGAGACAAAACCAAAATTTCTTACAAAAAATTAAAACTCAAATCTCAATTCTACTAATCTTACAATAACAAAAAGTAAAACTCAAATCTAATAATCTTAAAATAACAAATAACAAAACTTTAGAAATAATAACAAATTTGGGTTTGAAAGGAAGAAAAAAGAAGACAAATCTTGATTACACATAATAAAGATGAATAAAAACAGAAAATATCAAACAAATAGAAAAAATGCATAACCTTAATGACCTAAAATTTGGTTGCAAATACAAAAATGGGTTAGCAATAAAAACACAGATCTTTGAAATATGGCTTCTAATTTTCTTAAGAACACAAAAAGAATAGCAATAAAAAAACACAGATCTGTGACCACAACCTGATTGTAAGTATTTTCCGGCCGCCAAACAAAGGTTTCGTCACTAAATTTTCAAGAGAAGCCAATAAATTTTCTTCTGCCTTTGCCCTGATTACCTTCTGCTAGTGATCACGTTGTTGGATTTATTTTGTGGTTTTCTGAAACAGCAAAATTCATTCATCGTAATCATATTTTTGTTAACATAACTTTCATGTATCCCGATTTGATTTTACATGTAATTTATTGATAGAGTGAAATATCATCTCTGGACAATAATTAGGATCTACACATGTTCACAGTATATGTTTGTACGACTCAGCTGCCTAAGTATCGAGACTTACATAATGTGTTCAGTTATAATCACTCAAAGCTCATTGGAAAAAGAAAAGACCAGTATATGAATGTAGGTCTCCAAAGGTGCAATCCAAAAAAAGCAATGTTTTGAAGAAAAAATTAAGTAGTAGAAGTGAAGAGAAACCAAATGATGGAAGTAACCAGAAAGTCAAATGATAGATTTACGGAGAAAGTCAAATGATAGATTTACAAAGAAAACCTATTGATAAATTTAGAGAAAAAGTCGACTGAACAAAATGAAGAAAAAGTCAAAGAAAAGAATGGATTTCGTTTGTAGATGAAGAGACAAAAAAAAAAAGTTGAAGTCGATAAGAAAATAACAATGCACCGTCGACGAAGAAAAAAATAATAAAGGAGAATTTTGTTCAACTCAGTTAACGACTCATCAACTTTAACCTCAGTTAAGTATTGTTACTCGCTGTTAAATTCGAAATACTTGTAGTTGGATATTATTTTAGCAATTTTGTTTAACTTTGGTATTTGTCTGGCCATTTTATGTTTTATCAATACAAATTATAAACAAACATTTGGGTAGATATACAAAAGAATTTCGAAATTTGGGTGTAATATCTATCTAATTACGAAATAAATATATTATTGATGCATATAAATGATTACAAAAATCATTATACATGTACCATATATCTACTCGATATTAACTTATATATATTTATTTATTTATTCATCTGAATTGAAACTTATATTATGTCTATAAATTACATCAATTATGTAAATGTTGTATCCGTCCTCTTATGTCCCTTATCCACAGAGCGTCCGGCCTGCTATCCCCACAATATACATATATTTTAGTTGTTTTAACCAAAAATATTTAAATTTGGAAAAAATGTTAATTTAACCTTTTAAGTATCGAAAATAGTTGATTTAACTTTGAAAAAGACCTCAACTTTGCGTTCACTCGGCCAATTAAACATTCCGATAATTCTAAATCGAAACTGACTCTGAAATCGAAAGCCAGATTGATTTTTGGAAGTTCGATTCCCTTCTTATCTTCATTCTAAAAAACCCTTAAGCTTGATATTCGATTTTCTTTCAAGAATGAGCTTATATTCGTTAGTTTGAAATGTTTTCTTTGATACTTCAAACCGACAAATTTGAACTCATTCTTGAAACAAAAGAGAATATCAAGCTTAGAAGTTCTTCCGAAAGAAGATAAGAAATGAATTGAGCTTCTAAAAACCAATTTAGCTTTCGATTTTAGAGTCAATTTTGATTTGAGATTATCTGATGGTTCAATTGGCTGAGTCAACGCAAAGTTGAAGGTTTTTCCAAAAGACAATAGAAATTGAAGGTTTAATCAAGCACATTCAATTCTTTTCTTCATTCTAAAGAACCCTTAAGCTTTATATTCGATTTTCTTTCAAAAATGAGCTTAAATTCGTCGGTTTGAAATGCTTTCTTTGATATTTCAAACCGACAAATTTGAACTCATTTTTGGAAGAAAAGAGAATTTCAAGCTTAGAAGTTCTTCTGAAAGAAGATAAGAAGTGAATCGAGCTTCTAAAAAACAATTTGGCTTTCGATTTTAGAGTCAATTTTGATTTGAGATTATCGGATGGTTCAATTGGCTGAGTCAACGCAAAGTTGATGGTTTTTCCAAAAGACAATAAAAATTGAAGGTTCAATTAAACACATCCAAAGCTCAAAGTTAAATCAACTATTTTCGGTACTTACAAGTTTAAATTGATATTTTTTCCATTAAAATTTAGAGGTGAAATTAGAGATTTTTTTTGGTAAAAATTAATTAAATAAAATTTAATATATATAGTGTATTAAAAGTTAAATTTTAATGTGAATAAATACAATCAACAAATTTAATCTACAATTACTCATGTGAGGACGCAAAAGTTTTGATTATAATTATTTGATAATTTAGTGAAAATTTTGATTTTTTTTTGTCAACAATTGGATTGACAAGAGCATATCCATAGCCTATAAAACTCAAACTCTAAAATCTATTTTTATATTACTATATATAGTGGAAAAAGACTATACGCCAAATATTAGAATCATTAGCTGGATAATTCTAACCACTAAACTGAGAAGAATTTCGCAGAAATTTTGAACTTAGAAAAAAGAATGAATTATTATTTAGATGGATGATTAGAAGGATGACTAACCGGTGGTATGTTACATTTCTTCCTGCAATATTTTTTACAAACTCCTACAGGTAAAAGTTGAAGCCCACAGGTGAACATGCACTTGTCCCAGCATGAAACTGCTTCCTCTGCTTCTACTTCTGTTCTCATGTCCGCCATTAATATTGTCACCACCAACATTAATACAATGCACTTCTTCAACATGCTCATCTTTCTTTCTTTTTTCTTTTAAAATAGTTGTGTATATTTATGGTCTCTAAGAAATTTGTCTATATATACACATATGAAATTAATGACAAAATCTTTAAATATGGTACATGTTTCATTATGAAACACTTTATATAGGTTAAATTAAATCATTTGTGCATTGTTCTTACTTTGACTTTTTCCTAAGTAAAAGCAAGATACTTTTTCATATATATGACAACTATTAATTGCTTGATTTACTTAATTTGGATCATGCATTGAGAAAAAATCTTTAAAGTAGCTTTTTTTTGTAAAAGAAGCAATGATTTATAACTGAATTAGATGATGTCCCGTACGATTGCACAGATTAAATTTTCATGAATTTTCTGCGTATACATAGTTATTTATATTTATTTGGACTAAATATTTTTTGTTTATTCAAAGTATGTCTTGATTAATATATTTGAATGCATCAAAAAATTCGTATTATACATATATTAATCTTGAAATTTAATATGTGGTTTCATTTAAGTTTGTAGTATATATATTTATATTATAATGATGATTTGTGTTGTATTCCAAATATATTTTTTCAGATAGATATACTCTTTTTATGTATTATATAATATTTTGTCTCTAATACTTGTATAAAAGTTAATAGTATATATAATATCAATAACATCTTTAAGAAAATTATATATAATTTAGGTTTTACAACATTATGATTTTCGTATATAAACTTTTTTTTGATTTGTGTCATTTAGGTTTTTAGGCTCGTTACCTTTCAGGTTTTTAGACCCGTATTCATTTAAATTTTTACACTCGCGTTCATTTAAGATTTTAAATTTAATTTTTTAATTGTTATAAATTTATAATATTTAGTAAACATGAAATAACATTATCTAAAATATTAGTATTAGTAAAAAGTTTTTATTTTAGAATAGTAAAAAGTTTTTATTTTAGAATAACTTAAATCAGTTTTTGATATCTTTGTTTAAGAAAGTATATTAAGAATTGTTTCTATTTTATTAATATATATTACTTTAATTTTTTCAATTAAAAGATTGATTTGAGTATGGATATCCAATCAATTATATTTGATGATTATAATCTTCAAATATTATCAATATATATGTTAGAAATTTAAGGTATATTCATGTCTCTTGCAATTGAAAGTTTGTTTCTAAATCGATTAACAAACAATATTGTTAAATTTAAATATGGATAGGTACTATTTTACTTTATATATACATATATATATATATATATTCTGTTTTTTAAACTGTATATTCTTGTTATAGATGTTTTACAGCAAGATATGTAATATATTTTTCCAATAAAAGTTGTATACATATAGAGTATATATAAGAAAAATTTATTAAATATTTATTATTTTGGTTTTGATGTATTATAATTGTTTTATATAAATTTTTTCCATTTGTGTCATTTAAGTTTTTTAAAATCATGTTCTTTTAAATTTTTTAACCCGTGTTTATTTAAGATTTTTACCCGTGTTCACTTAGAATTTTAAATTTAAAGTTTGTTTATTTTTTATAAATTTATAATGTTTAGTAAATTTAAAATTAAATGATTAATTTAAATATAGAAATACCCAACTAATTATATTTGATAGTTATAGCTAGAGGTGTCAAAATGGGTAAACCCAACCCAACTCAACCCATTATCCAATGGGTTTAAATGTTAATGAGTTTTGATTAACCCATTACCCATTTACTTAATAGGTTGGATTGACCTGTCACCCATTTTATTTAATGGGTTTTGGCGGGTTTGTGGGTAACCCACTAACTATTTTTGAGCAATATAATAGTTTAATTATTTTATCTTTTATAATAATTGTTGAGATTTTTCAGATATTTGTTTTCATTTTAATACTTGAGTTTAGTTGTTTTTACAAATAGAGAGAAAAAAAAAGAGGAGAGAAAAAAGAAAGAGAAGCAAAAGGAGGAGAGAGAGAAAAATGAGAGAGAAAAAAGAGGAAAGGGAGTAAAATGAGGAGAAAGAGAGAGACATGAGAAAAGAGAGTAGAAAGAGGAGAAAAAGTAAAATGAGGAGAAAGAATAAAATGAGGAGAGAGAGTAAAATAAGGAGAGGGAGTAAAAGAATAGAAAGAGAAAAAGACGAGACGGTAAAAAAGATGAGAGAAAGTAATAAAAGAGAAGAGAGTAAAATGAGGAGATAGTAAAAAGAGTAGGAAGAGAAAAAGAGTAGAGAGAGAAAAAGAGGAGAGAGAGAGAAAAAGAGGAAAGAGAAGTAAATAAGAGGAGAGAGAGAAAAAGAGGAGAGAGAAATAAAAAAGAGGAGAGAGAGTAATAAAAGAGAAGAAAATAAAATGAGGAGAGGGAGTAAAAAGAATATTGTCCATGAATAAATTAGGAATTTAAAATATATTTTAGTGTATCCAGTTTTTGAATATTTTAATATTCTAAATTTAGTTTTAAATTCTATTATAGAGCTAATCATTTGAAAGTATATCAATATATATAGATATATATTAAATAGGTTTACACAAAATTGATTATCACGTTACATTAACTTTTGAATTATTATAAGAAATTTAAAATTCTAAAAAAATATATTTTACAAAAATAATTTTGGTTACCAATATATATATTAAAAACTGGATACACCAAAATAGTATATAATTCAAAAGAAAAAAATAGTGTATAATTTAAAAGAAAAAAAATAGAATAGGATACTCAAATTGTATTTTTATGGATTGATTAAAACTGAACATTCAAATTTAAATCTTTTTTCCTTTATGTCTTCATATTAGCTATTAAATAAAGGAGAAATTTCAAAAATACCTTTTTGACATGCTCATTTTCAAAACTTACTATTTTCTTTGAAAATTGAAAGAGATAAATAGGTATGAGGGGGCACTTTTTGAATAGAGGCATATCAAAAAAATCCATTTCTTAAAATTCCTCTTGAATAAATAAGAATATATCCTTACATTTATGGTATATTTGTTTGCATTTAATTTTTAAATAATTCAGAAATTTAGAAAAACAATATAATTGGATATATATATATATATAAGAGATTTATAATTTTTACAAATGATAGCCTTTATATAGTAATTATATATTAATTAGTTAAAACAGCTATAGTAATTCCTTTATAATAATCATATTTTTAAAATATAATAATATACAATTTGACATATTAAACCAAATTATAAGAAATAAAAATATAATAAAGTAATATTATTTTTTAAAAACTCTCAAATATTATGCAGTGTATACAAATATATATATATATATATATATATATATACTGTTTTGATACTTAATATTTTATAAAAATATTAAATATAAGTAAGAATATTACATAACGTTTTATATTATTTATATACAATTAAATTTTAAAAATAAAAACCATAAAACCCATATATATATATATATTATGGAATATATTGAATTATATTTTATTATATTTAATTAAGAATTCCAAATAGAAAGTTCTATAATTTGAAACTCGAATGAATATGTATGAAATTTATGGAAGATTCAATGTAGGTGTAAATTAGTAAGATATGATGTAATGCATATGATAATTCCTTAGTATATTATATAATTAAGTAATCCTTACTTTTAATATATATTCTAGTTTTTTTAACTATAAATTCTCGCTATAAATATTTTATATCAATGATAAGAATATCTATTTAATAGTAAATTTAATCAGTTGTATATATTTTTATATATTAAATTGTATATAGGGAAAATTCTCAAAAGATATATTTCATATTTGTAGAAAATTCTAAAGAGAGAATACCTATTTTATATATTTATTGGATAGTAAAACATGAAATATTTCAAAATCAAAATGAATAATTAAGAAACATAAGGCTCGTTCAATTGACATATATTTAGAATTTTAAATAAATATGAAATAATAAAATTTAAAATACTTAAGATTAAAAAAGAGATAATTATATATTTTATTTTGTATTGTACTTAAGTAACCGATTTATTTTTATAAATATAATGTTAATCGTTTACAGTTAAATATAAAGTTAAATATAATTAGATTAGATAATATATAAAGGGGGGTTTTCAAAAATACCCTTATTGACACATACCATTTTCAAAACCTACCATTTTCTGTGAAAATTGGGAGAGAGAAATGGTAATTAGGGGTATGTTTTGGAAAAAGGTATTTCAAAAGGGGTATTTTTAGTAATTTCTCATATATAAATTATGAAAATATTCTATTCTCAAAACATTTAGCTATATTGTATAATTTTATATATATTTTAATAACTTCAACTATATGATTGTATATATATGCTCTCTGAAAATAAAAGTATTTTAAAAAATTTGAATTTGGTAAAATATATATTGTTAAGATTTAAATATATTATATTTTTATTTTATGATATAAAATAAATAATTCATATATAAATTAACTCTTTTAAAATAGAAATAAAGTAGTTAAAATAAATAAACAAAAACTTTTTTAAAATAGAAACAAAATATTTTTATAAATTACACTTAAAAGTATAAAATAAAACTATTTTTTATATTTTTTATGTTACCTTATTGAAGTTGTTGACCATATTATTTTTAGTTATTTTTTTGAGCCTACGAAAATCTAAGATTACTATTTATAAAAAAATTCAAAAAAAAATGTGTTCACCTTTACACTTTCTAATGAAGGTCTGGAGTTGTGGTGTTTGCTCGTATCAAAAAGATTGAGATATTGAATAATAATGGTGAATGGTAATTGGTACAGAGTTTAACTTTCAAATTTACAAAATAAAACAAATACATATAGATGAATATGCAAGATACTTACATGGGTATTATGTCTTCCGTAGTATAAAACAAGTCACATTGTTTCATCATGTTGCCTACATAATTTCACCATGAAGTCACAAAACAATATCGTTAAAAAATATAGAACGGCAAAACATGGTGAGAAATAGGCCAATTAGAGTTATTTTTATAGGAAGACAATTAGGGTTGTATTGTGTAAAATGTGAAAATTTTAAAAATAATTAGTTAGCATATATTTAGCATTGATTCAAAAATAGATTTAAAGAAATAGTTTTCTATATTTACTTCAAAAAATTAAATAATTATAGAAAATTTATATTTTGAATTCTAAATTGGTAAGTTTTAAGAACATAAGAGGATTTAAGATTTTAAAACATTGTAAATATTCTTAGCAAGTTGAAATAAGAATATTCAAATGAAGGTACATAAGGAAAAAATTAAGTTCCAAAAATTAAGTTCCAAAAATTAGGATATTATATTGTTATTTAAGGAAAAATAAATAAGATTTTAAGAATATTTAAAATTAAATTCCGAAGATTAGGATATAATATGATATTATATGGTTATTTAAGGAAAAAAAAGATTTAAGAATATTTAAAATTAAATTCCAAAAATTAGGATATTCTATGGTTACTTAAGGAAAAAAAATTATAATTGGTCATAAAAATAGGAATTTGTTAAACATTTTTTAATAATAATATTAAACAATAAGATTTTGGATGAATTATATATCAAATATAGGGAAGATTTAATATATGTCCACACTAACAATATAGTGTGTGATGTAGAGGATTAGAACTAAGGTTATTACATCATTAACATTTCCAAAAAATTGAACCATAGTAATTAAATAAAATCTCTAGTGGCATTCTAAGTAAATATGGTTGATTCCGAGGGGATTCTTTCAAAATGGTTTCTTTTATTATCTAGTAGATAAAAGCCTCTAGGCCGAGTTCGAACATACATAATATTGGGTATACCCAAAACAAACCAAAACAAAAGACGATTTAAATGAAAACAACATAAACTAAATTCGTAAAACAATCAAAGGCCCATTAACCTTGACGTTGCTCGAGTAACCATCACCATGCATCAGGGCATTACTTGTCACTCAATCTTGGCTTACCAGATTTCTTCACCTCATCCTCCACGTCTCCTTTCTTGCATTTGTTGGCACTGCTTGTTGAGTCATGGTTGCCGCAGGTCCCAATACGAATCTCTACCCCATCTTGGTTTTCCGGAAGAACATTAACAACGGAGATAAAAGTTTCATTGTTTCCCATAATCACATCATCAATTATCACCTTCCCTTCATTGTCATGCATAACCGTAGGAGGCTCAATGGCAATTGCTGGCATTGGTGAGGGAGGTTGAGTAACGAGCGATTTGCTCATTGACGATGGATCACTTTCGAAACTCGTACTCATGTATGCTCTTGCCAAAGGGGGACCATTCAAGTAGTCGGAAGTATGTGGAGTGTAGGTGCAAAAGCATATGTTGTGGGTTAGCTTCTGACACCTGAAGTAGAACCTACAGATGAGTTATGATTTCAACTTGAAACATTTCTCCATTTTCGCAGTGAGCGGCTTTGTAGAACTTGAGCATGTTTTCAAATCGGAACCTTATCTTAGCTCTGATCGTAAAAGGGCTTGTAACTAAACCTTTGTGGAGATCCACCTCCTGCACGGCTCCGAGCAAGTTGGCAATGATTGAGACAGCCTCTTTAGAAGCATATTGCATAGGCATGTTGGTTATTTGAATCCATAGGTCCACAATTTTGAGAAACCCTAGCAGGAGATGATCTTCCCAACTCGTTAGTGCCATTGTCCAGCAAGTATAGAGCATAGGTTGCATCCGGATCACACTGCTTTGATCAGCTTCCGATTCGAAGAAAAATTGAGCATGGTCCTTGTCAATAAGTCTTCCTTTGACTGACCTTTGTAGATTCTAGTGTTTGGGGAGATCTTCCACCATTTCCTGAGTGCTTTGTTCCCAACGGTTCAGAGGTTTCACCATAATGCTCATTCTCTTCCTCACCATTGTAGTGGAGTAAGCTTGATTCGGGAGAAAAATTGCTGGATTCTTCCTCCCCATGTGAAAGTTTTCAAGCGCCTGTCGGAAATTGTTATACATCTTGATGAGAAAAGGTTTTTAATCGTGCCTTTGCTGATGATTCTCCTTGGTGCAATGTTCAGCGTTTAAATAGTAGAAGGACCTCCTCAGATGTAGCTACTTTACTTAAAGATTCATGCAAATTTTCATCATTGCCTAGGGAGTATAAGTAGTCTCTCTGCTTGGCGTGGGCGGCTTTATGCGAGATAACCTAGAAAATATGTTACGTGATCACGCTAGTGAATCTTCATGTGATTGGCCGTTCCATCCAGTTAAGTACAAGTGTCCTTCTTGTGTAACTCTTCGTATCATCTGCCAGAGGGGGAAAGTTGAACGGTCCCCAAGGTTTCTTTGGGATAAGAAATTTTTAATCATTATGCCTCCGCCTTGATACTTAAAATCTTCGGGAGAAAGTTACAAACATAAATGACAATGAGGGAAGGTAGTTTGATCGTCTTTTGTTTTGGGCTTTGTTTGCTTCCAAGATTAAAGCCCATATCTGAATGTAATCTTCTTGTTGACTCTGTAATTATCCAATCCAACTTGTACATATAGTCTGAGCTTCCAGACTTCTCAGTTGGCCTTTTCTATGGGATTGGCCTTATAAAGGTGCCTTCCTGAGATCGTACTCACCTCTTGCATTGGAGAATCTGTCATTGTTCTTGGATCCAAGATGGCAGGCCCATCGCAATATAATCATTTCTTTTATCATCTACCACCACACTTCTAGCAATTCTATTACATACTAAATTCTCATTCTTGCTAACTCAAACTGTAGAAGTTGTCTGGAGTTTCTGCATCAATTGGATAATAGCTTGCGTCCAATCCCTGTATTTTGGGGATCTTCCTCGCTGGTTGATATCTTGATGGAAAACTATCTTATCAATATTTAGAACAGCTGGGCAAAGCTTGAGGTCACTCATAGCTTTTAGAGCCCATTTCTTTAAATGTTAGTATTTTAGCTGAGGGTACTTCTGTTACGGTGAACCTTCCATGCAACATTCTATTTGTAGTATTGTCCCTGAAGAACCAGGCACCACCATGAAAATTCCTGCTTCTATTCCAGAAAGTGCTAACATATAAATTACTTGCGTCTCTTGTTCCTCGTATTTGTTTGCTGGATGATTGAATCAGGAAGTCATGTTTGTGCACATGAGCTCGTATGTTGTTCCAAACATTCATCTCTCTCACTGTGTCTATTACTATCAATTGAAGATCTCTGGTTTGTTGTTGTATGATAGTGGCATTGCAGTTCTTCCAAATTGACCATAGCAGCCAATTATATAAGTGAGAGAGCTCCTTTGGTATCCTTCGGTTATTCTTCAGATTTTCTAGCCATGTAAAATTGAAAGCTACAGAAGACAAGGAGAAGCCTTGTATAGGAACATGAATTTTGGATAAGGCCCATACTTGTCTTGTCGAATGATAGTGGAACAGCATGTGAATAATAGATTCAAGGTAATTACCACATATCCTACAACCTCCATCTATATTCATCTTCCGGAATTGTAGATTAGCATTGACTGCTAGACCTTCTGAGAGTACTCTCCACAGGAATAGTTTAATTTTTTGTGGTATTTTAGCTTTCCTGATCAGTTTCTTGAGTCTAATCTTCTCAAACTCATGGTCTGTGATCACCTCTTGTGTTAAGCTGCGATTATTCAGTAGCCAGTTTCTGTTGTTCACAGAGTATTCACCCGAAGTGCAAAAACCCCAATACCAAGAATCTTCCACTAGGGGATTAGGAGGAAAGCTGCTGATTCTATCAACATCTGTGTGGTGAAAGGTTTCTCTAAGTTATTCTACACTCCAGCTGCTTCCTGATATTAATTCAGCAACCTTTTGATTTACGTTAAAGCCTAAATTTCTGCTGATTAGCGATCTTGGCTGATGATGGAAAATCCAGTTATGGGTCCATACATACGTTTGTCTGTCATTTCCTATGTTTATGACCAGACCTCTTTTGAGGAAATCTCTTCCATGTAGGATACTCCTCCATATATGGTCCTTGTCACCTTGATAATATTTAGCCTTCAGAGCCTTAGCTAACAGAGAGTTGGGATTCATGAGGATACGCCAAGCTTGCTTGCCAAGAAGCGCTAAATTGAATTTTTCTAAGTCTTTGAATCATAATCATCTGTTATCTTTAGATTGGCACATTTTACTCTAGGCCACCCAGTGTATCTTCTTTTTAAATGTTGAGGTACTCCACCAATACTAGCTCATAACACTGGTAAATTTCTTACACTGACCTCTGGTTAATTTATAACAGCTCATAGCATAAACCAGGAGAGCTTGGCCAACCGCTTTCAGTAAAATCTCCATTCCTCCTAAAGATATGTTTTTTGCAAACCAGCTGTTTGTTCTACTGATAAGTTTATCCGTGATGAACCACAACATATGTGATTTACTTTGGTTGAAATAGTCTGGTACTCCTAAGTACTTTTCCATACCATTAGAGTTTGAGATTTCCAGAATTTCCTAGATTTCTTCTTTGTCGTTTGCATTTACTCTCTTGCCAAAGAATATAGATGAATTTGAATAGTTGATTTTCTGACCTGAGACTTCCTCATACTCCGTCAGGCATTCTTTCAGTGTTTTTGCCTCATCTTTGTTGGCTTTGCATACAAGTAGGTTGTCGTCTGCATATAGTAGTTGTTGGATGGAAGGCCCAGTTTGGTTAAATTGGATGTTGGATAATCGAAACTGGAATTCTGCTTTCCTCATCATTTTTATTAGACCTTCTGTACACAGTATAAAGATATAGGAGGACAGCGGTCTCCTTGTCTGATGCTCCTTTGTGGTGTGATCATTCCATGTACTATGCCATTGATAATTATTGAATCGAAAACCATGGTGATGCAGCTCATGATCAACTGTGCCCCATCCTGATGAAACCCCAGATGTAGCAATGTCGACTCAATAAAACTCCATTCAAGTCTGTCAT
Organism: Lepidium aucheri; assembly: GCA_900406435.1. Classification (NCBI taxonomy): domain Eukaryota; kingdom Viridiplantae; phylum Streptophyta; class Magnoliopsida; order Brassicales; family Brassicaceae; genus Lepidium; species Lepidium aucheri. Next base: position 44,600 of record OVBA01000216.1, read on the forward strand.
ATTCTTTAGACATATCTGTTTTGATGGCCATATATTTTTCATGTTTCGATCGATTGGTTTTCAGTTGGTGCATAACTTCATGGGCTAATATTATATTGTCGAAAATCAATCGAATTTTCATTAATGCAGACTATGGTTGAGATACTATTTTGTCGAGATATGGATGAAGTCTTCTGGTAATGATCTTTGCCACTATTTTATAAACTATTGAGCATAGACTGATTGGTCTGAAGTCCGTCATGACAGCTGGGTTATGCACCTATGGAATCAAACTGATGCGAGTGTAATTCCATTCCTTATGAATCTTTTTCTCCCTGAAAACAGTTTTAATTTCCTCTATCACCTTTCCGGATATTAGTTGCCAATATTTTTGGAAGAAAAAAGATGTCATCCCATCTGGACCAAGAGCAGATTTTCTTCTTATGCTGAATGTACCTTCTTTGACTTCATGTTCTGTGATCGTCCTCATTAAATCCTGGTTAACCTCATATGTAACTTTGCAATCTAATCCTTGCAGGAATGGTTATGGTCTGTTAGGGTGGGATGTGTGGAAAAGGTCCCTAAAGTACTCAGATGCTATGTTACCCTTGGATCCATCTTGGAAGTTGAGAATCCCGTTATTGTCTTTGATAGCTACGATTCTGTTCCTTAACCCTCTGAATTTCACACTATTGTAAAAAACATTGTGTTTTTATCGCCCTCCAGTAGCCACTTTTCACCTGATTTCTGTCTCCAGAATGTCTCTTCTTCATTGACAGCTTCAGTAAGTCTTAGCTTTAAGGTTTGAACTAATCTCAGGTCTGGGTATATTTTCCTCATCTCCCAGTCTAATTCCTTATTAATTCCTTCTATGATTCTTGCTGAGTTGTGGAGACCTCTTAGTTTCCATCTAGAAATATTCCTCCGCATGATAGCCATGCTACTTATTAATGTAGTTATTTGTTCCTCTGTCTCCGTCCACCCTTTAATGACTGCTTCATTGAAATTAGGTTTATTGCACCATCGTCTATCAAAAGTGAATCTCTTCAGATACTGTTGATGTTCAGATACCAGAGATGTTTCTATTGGTCTATGATATGAACTTTTATTATCAAGTAACGAGCTATTTATCCTTGGAGGGTATCAAAGCATTCTGCATTACTCAAGTTCCTATCTAGCTTACACTGCACCCACATTCCATGTCTGTTGCCACACCAGAGAATGGGAAACCATATGATGGGATTTCCCTTAACCTGCCTAGGGGGACCTCTCATCTTTTCACTATTGCTTAGAATTTCATTAAATCTCCAGTTAGTAACCATGCTTCATTTCTTTTTTGGCCAATCTCCTTAAGTTGTCCTTAAACTTCCTTCCTTCTAGTATGTAATGGTTGTCCATATACATATGTGATATAAAGGGGAATATTGGCGAATTCTACAAGGGTATCAATTAGATTTTGTTCAACGAGATCACTGTTAGGTTGGTGTGTTGTTTCCAGAATAGAGCCAATCCTTCACTTAATCCCTCTGGTTCCACCGTAAAACAAGAATCACACCCAAGCCATCCTTGAGTCTTATCAATAAAGTTTCTACTATTCTTGGTTTCAGAGAGGAACAAGATGTCCGGAAGTAATGAGTTCCTTATTTCTTTAAGGCGTCGAACTGTCAGTTTGTTCCCCATTCTCTCAGCTCCAACTTATTATGCTCATTCCCTGTCGGGTGGTTTAAGGCTCACCACCAAACCCGATGTAAGTTCCTCTTCTCCCATGCCACAATCAAATTTAGGTTCCCTTGCTCGTTTGAGTTTCTTGTATGTTTTCAGAGTAGAGCCTTTTGTGTCTATCTCTATGCCACTTTTGCTGTTCCTTTGCCTGATATTAGAGGCAATTAGAATCTCTATCTTACTCTCCTGTCTCATAACATTATGGTCTTTGTCTAAATAGTGAATCGGTTTATCTTGATCCTTTGAGCTCCCAGCATCGTAGTAATATGTGGTAGTGTGCAATGGTTTTGGACTTTGCAGCCTTTCATCTTGTGTCGTGTTTCCCCCAATACCATGATCTTCCCAGCTATCTGGTTTTCTACTACACATTGATCTTGTAGTTTAAATCCAATCTTACTACTATTCTGTTGGTCTGCTTTGCCTTGATTCGGGGCCTTCTGGATCTGTTCTGCATTTCCCCAACTACACCTCGCAACATCATGGCTAAGTCTCAAGAATCTTCTGCATTTATTTTGTGTTCTTTCAAACTCAATAGATGCTTTGATGATTTTGCCATTTGGTAGTATAACCTCCCTGTTAGCTCTTGCCGGATTTTCTATGTTAAAATTGATCTTCACTCTAACATATTCCGTGATGTGAGTTTGTTTTGCATCAAACTCAATTTTCAGCACTTCTCCGATTGTGTTTGCAATAGCTCTGAATGTATTCTCTGAGAACCATTCCAGGGGTATCTTGGCTATCCGAATCCATAGCGGTACTATTTTAAACTCTAATTTATTTCTAAAACTTTCTAATTCACATATTATAAAATTCCAATCATCATAGTTCCAAATCCTGTGACTTAATACCTCATCTCTATCTTTATTCGAGTTAAAAGAGAATCGGAACATACTGTTGCCCAAAGCCCTTACTTGCACTCGGCCTTGCATGCGCCAAATTCTTGGAATGTTTAGCATCGCCTTCACCAGGTTTTGAGCTTCTGGGTTCAGTAATTTGCCCGTGATGCTTGGTTGAAACTTGATTTTCAATTTGTATTCTCCGTGTAGAGGCATCGGTATAGGTGCGTCTTCTTCGATTGACATTGCTCTAAGCTTATCCATTAATCATGAGTCTGATTCTTTGCATGAGCCCATCTCCGAATCAGCTCCGATGATTCCCAATAGATCAATAATTTCTGTAGATGATGTCTTCATCTCCATATTCGAGCTATGCTCCACTTGGAGATGGTTTTGGTTCTATCATCTCTCAATCCAACTTAAAATCACCCCTTTTTGGTTCTATTATTTGTAAATTCTACTAAAAATCATGGTTTATTCAACATTAGAGATTTGAATGTGATTTGTGTATTGATGAATTTGTGTCGATTTGGGGGTGGATTTCATTTTAAAAAGTAAGTAAGAAGTCCACACTATTGTTGTCGTGAAGAACACACTTTACATTAGTTGATTATATACTAACTAGATGATTACCCGTGCGATGCACGGGACATTTTCTTTTTTTTTTTGCAAATTTGGTATGTGCATTTTCTTTCATTATGTTGATTGTTGATTATTGGGAGCATGAAATCATTGAGAAACAAAAAATGAAAAAATTGGAGGAATCAATGAGAAGATTCAGATGGAGAAGATAGTGAAGATTGATCAGCTTAGGGTTATTTACATAGAACAAAATTATGGTGATTTTTTCGAACTTTTGTTACATATATAGAATACATAAAATGTGAGGGTTTATTTTCTATGTGTAAGTTTTTTTTGGGTCGGCTTCTATGTATAAGTTAATAATAAACATATACATATATATTTAAATTTTTTTGTATTCATCATATATATATAGAATATATGTGAGTTTTTGTTGTTGTTGTGCGATATGTATGTTTGTTTAAATATAATTAATATTTAATTCAAATGAATTATTTTGTAACATTTATTAAAATCGATGAGAACAAATAAAATTTATTAAACTTTAAATAAATAGAAGTTAAAAAATAAAAGTGAAAATCATAAGCCAATAAAAGAGTAGAAAACATAAAAATTAAAAGAAAGATCTTCTATAAGTAACATTGGTGAACAAAAATTTAACTTCTTCATCCCATAAACAAATCTTACACACAGAAGATTTATTCATGTCATTATTAACACCAAAACGATTCCAAATATTGTTGTTTCGTACGAATTTGGAAGTTTGACCATCACAATCACACTTGTCTTTGATGTAAGATCTTTTCAGCTCTGAACACACACCATATATATTAGATCTCAGATGCCTGTCCACTCGAAACCGAATTTTTTTAACATTCTCTAATGTTTTTGACAATTGGGTCATGAGAAGAGAAGACAAAATTTTAAAACCTTTTGGTTTATCTTTACCTCCAATACATATCAGAATTGCACCATAAATATATATGGCATCTTGGAAATTGGCTTGAGAAACTCTTTTAAGCAAGTTTAGTCCCTCATTTTTATGTTCATCATAAAAATAGGAAACAATTCCAACCCTATACAAAGCTTCAGGATTTGCAACTCTACATAACTTGTCATATCTTTGGTAGAAAACTTCAGGATTGCAGCAATATGGATAAAACTCTTCTTCCTTAAGAGATACTGGGAATAGAACTGGACGTTCATCACATATGTGTTTAAACTTCTTGCAAACTATTCTAAAGTCAAAAATAGTTGTTAAGGAATAAGCAGCACAAAAGGATGCAATTAAAATAAAAAGATCATCGGGCAATGATATTAGTGAATCCATGAAATATTTTCAAAAAAAATCAAAACAAAAATTAAAAGGATGAAAAATATGAGAATAGGATTTGAAAAATATGCTTTTAATTATAACTAATAGCTCGATGAACAACATATATATATACACACACGAATTAGTAGATATAACAACTTGATCTTATTATAAATTAAACAAATACAACTAACTATGTAACTTTTATTTAATTATTTAAAAATTGAAATACAAATATGTAGTATGTGTTCAATGTTATCAAGGTTTATATTATGATGTAGTCCTTTAATTTAATTATTTGAAATATAAAAATTCGGAACTGTTATTTAATTTTTGAAGATAAAATTAAGTTAGTTATTTGTATAATTTGTTTTGAATTTGAGAAAGCTTTTTGAGATATTTGTGTTGTAAAACACACACATACACACATACACACACATATATATATATATAAACAAATCGAAAAATATAATAATTTGAGCTTATCATAAACTAAATAAGTGCAGCTAACTAATTAAATTGATCATATCTCCTAGTAAATATTTATTTTAAAATTATATGGTTAATTTATTTGTATAGTCAAAATTGAATTTATTTTTTTCTTGTTAAAAATCATAAATATATATATTCTAAAAAAATTGTGCACACATCAATCAATCTTCTATAAACCCAAAAAATTATTCACATAAAATAAATTAAGCCATCCGAATTCAATTATTAGGTTCAAAATTTCATTAAATTATTAAATACTTATAGTCAAAACTTTGATATTCTCACAAGAGTGAATGATAGTAACTTACATTTGTCGAAAATATCTGTTCACATTGAAATCTATTTTTTAATACAAAATTATCTCATTTGGCCAATCAACTTGAATATTGGGTAAAACAACTATATACATTTATGTGTGGATTGCAGGTCCAACTCTATATGGATGAGAATATCAGAGGACAGATGCAAGAATTACATAACTGATGTATTCTTGAGATATAAGTTTCAACTCATATGAATAAATACACAAATATAATAAGTTAATATCAATTAGGTATGTGGTACATATATGATAATTTCTGTAATCATTTATATGCATCGATAAAATATCTATTTTGTTGTTATCCCTTTAAAGTTAACTAAGATTCAACCCAGAATATAACATGGGATTTAATTATTATTTTCAATCCATATTTATTTGGTTCTTAGATCAGTGTTGATATTTTGAATATTATTTCACAATGATGTTCTAGTGGTCCACAACTCGAACCGAAATCAACCGAATTAGAAGAATCTAATCTGAACCCAACCCTACAAAACACTTCTTAAGTCCTAAGTCTATATATTTGAAAAAAAGAACTCAACACAAACCCGATATGATACCAATCAAAAACCAAATTTAGAGTTTTTTTATTAAATCTTTAAAAATTTTGAATTTTAATATAAAAATACATGGATCCGAACTCGATCTATATCGTACCAAACTATATTCAAAAAATAAAATATCAAAATATGTCTTAAACCATAATAACCAAAATACCGAATTAGATGAATCCAATCCAACAAAATACCAGAATCTAATCTAAACTCGAAGCGGAATCGAATCAATAACTGGATTTGTAACCGAAATATTTTTGTATATTAAATTTTAGCTTTTTTTGAATATTTTTATTAAATTTGATTTTTTGTATAAAATCTCTAACAAAACCACCTTATCCTATTTTTAAGAGATTGTTATGAACTTAGGTTAAATTTATCCTAAAGTTTATAACGCAACCAAAATGAAAATATCTCTACTATAATATATAATATTATATTTTTTATAATATATATGTTTTAATTCATTATAGACCCACACTCACTTGGGTAAGAATTTAGGGGAGTGTATTGAAACATTGATTTTGAGTGATTTGAGTTTAAGTGGCAAATCACCTGTTTTTTAAACAAGAATTTCTAAAAATCTTCTAAAATCAAGTGTTATTGAACTAGTGATTTTAAAAAACAAAATCATATCCACTGTTATTGGAAAAAATTAAAGATGCGATTTTAGGTGACTCTCGGCGATTCTAGAATTATTTAGAGGTTTTCCTTGGTTAAAAACACAGAAATCCAAATCTTATGGTTTTAGGTAGAGTTTTTTCACAAATCATAAGAACTTCCCTGAGCTTATCTAAAATCATCTGAAATTTCATAAAATCTAAATCATTAACATTAATTAAAAATCTATGGTTCAATACACCCCTCTTAATATTTTGGTAAAGCAGGTCAATTGAAATTTCATTCAATAATACTCACATCCCGATTCCGGTAAAAACTTTTTGTTTTTGAGATGCTATTCCTTGTATTATGTCGTACCAGTTTCAATTTCACCAACATTGGCAATGATTAAAACAAGTCTCCAAAGACTGCCTAATTATAGGAAGGATATGAAAATTAGAAGACTAAACTTGACGTTGGTTGAGGTTTCATCATCGTCTTTATTTCTTTTGGTCTCAAGAAATTATTGGTGATAGAAGAACAAGAAATTTATAATAAATTTTAGGTTTAATTAAATATTTCAACAATTTGGTTGTTTTCTTGGTTTAGGGTTGTTGTACGGAAGTTCTGTAAACTTGTTTTGTCTCCAAAGAATTTTGATCATGTCTTGTTTTGTCTCCAAAATATATTAACCTACCGGTTTGGTGCGTTGGTTCTTATCTTATAAATAAAATACGTAATTATTAAAAAAGTCATTACAATTATAATGAGTATTAGTTTTCAAATAAATTATTTATTGGTGACACAAGAATTTAGAAATTTTCTCTTCTCTTGGCTTCAAATTAATAATCAAATTTTTACATGATTTTCAAAATAAACCTCCACATTTTACGTTGACTACTTAGTTTAACTCAGACATCAACTCAATTGACGGAAATCACTAATTTCATTAATAAATCATGTTAGTTGAAACTATATGTTTCATCAAAATCCTAAATCAAAAATTTGCTGAGAAACATCCCGCGATGACACCAAAAAAAGGTTTAGGATTCTTCACAAAGAAACATAATTGATCCAGAAGCTGATCTTTAGTACAATTGGTGTAACGTGGGAATCCAAGCTCATAGACACGGACTAACGAATCAAAGATAATGAGACCAACAATGGAGCTATCAGGAAGGATCCAGAGCTTGGAAGATAGATGAGTTAAGGAAATCGAGTTCCTTAGAGATCAAGCAAGTGTCAACTACAAAGAGGAAAATATGAGGAGAATGAGAAGAGTAAGAATCACAAAGATACTCAATAGTTGTGAAGTGAGGAAAAAGTTTTAGCGGAAATTTTTTATCGGCGATTGAAGAGTAATTTCCTAGGAAAAGATTCCAATTGAAACAAAAAGAACAACCCCCAAAGATAATAAAAAGAAAGAGGAGCAAAATTTCTTTCTATATCACTAAAGGCGATTTCAAGTGCGCTTTTTCTTTGTTCCGACCCTAGCTCTTCTCTTCTCTCCGACGCCGGTCCCTGACCTCCGCTGCCGGTTAACCCAATGGTCAAGATAAAAAAACCCATTCCTATTCCTGATCGTAAGCCTCAAAAACCCCTTCCAAACTCCCCGTCCCTCTCCCCTAAAACGATCTCTGTCCCTATCTCGAGGTCTTCTTCCCCCACCTCTCAGTCGCCGAGTCCTCCTTGCTCGCCGAAGCCTCCTCTTCCTCCCTCGCCTAATAATTCCGCCGCTCTCGACTCTGGCCCAGCTCCTCTAGTTTCAGAGCCGAAGCAACCTCTAGCTCCTATTCCTGATGTTTCTTCTACAGTGGTTCTTTCTCAAACAGCAGCTCCAGGCCTTGATTCTTCTCAGGAAGCGGTCAATTCGTGGGCTCACCTGGTCTCTTTTTCTGGTACTAAGCTTAAGAAGAAAGGTTCTCCTTTCCTTCTTCCATCTGGTGAGCTTTGCGTAAAGATACCTGATGAAGTCATTTTGAGAAACAAAAACAGGTCGGACAAGTTTATTCTAGCTCAGTTTCATGGTACTCCTCCTTCTCCGGGTGCTTTCCATGGCATTGTCAATGGTATTTGGAGCAAGAAGTTACGAGATATTACAATCTCAAAAGTTTCTGAGAAAGGTTTCTTGGTCAGAATTCCGTCTGATACTACTCGTCGCCGCGTCTTGGCACAAGGAATGTGGATTGTTGACAACCAGGCTTTGTTTGTTGCTAAGTATGAGCCAGGGCTTAAACCCTCTAATCCGGTTCTCACATCAGCTCCTGTATGGCTTGATTTTCATGGTGTCCCAAACCAGTATCATTCTGCAGAAGGCCTCGAACTCTTTGCTAGTATGGTTGGTACCCCTTTATACTTACAGCCTACAACTGCAAGCATGACAAATCTGGAGGTGGCAAGGATCTTTACTGTCATCAATCCATCAGAACCACTGCCAGAAGCAGTGAATGTACAATTTCCAAATGGAGATATTGAAAGAATAGAGGTCTCCACCCCCTGGCTTCCCCCCACTTGTGCCTTCTGCCAAGCTGTAGGCCACAGTCAGAAACGATGCCCAGTAGCTCTAATTACATGCTCGTCGTGTAAGTCAACTATTCATGAATTAGCTCACTGTCCTAGAGCCAAAAAGCAGCCTTCAGCTCCTGCTACAAAGAAACCAGTTCCTGCATCAAAGGAGGTCCCTTCTCCGCCCCTCTCTGTCACTTCCCCTCTGGAGAATCCTCCATCTTTACAAACGGGTCCTTCTAAGGCTTGTTCTCCACCTTCTTCCCCAAAGAAATCTAAGGGAAAGCCAGCCATTAAAGCTCCTCGCAATGGCACTTTAGTGATTAATGAGGAAAGGGCTATGACTCGTGATTCCCAAAAGCCGCCTTCTACCTTCACCACAGGAAAAAAGGAAAGGAAATCGCACAACCTTCCTCATCAGATATCGAGTCCGATGATTCTGTAGATTTGGGAGGGGATTCTGATCCTGAAGAAACTTACGATGATGACATTGAATTTATGCAAGTTATTTCTAAGAGAAGACAGAAGCAGCTAGCCAAGTCAAAGAAGATTGAAAGGAGGGGCAAAGGCCCCAATATTCTCTGATTCATGGTGCAGCCTCCAAACATTTTTTGTTGGAACGTTAGGGGATTTAATGACCCCGTTAAGCGGCAGAAGCTTCTCTAAGTGGTTTAGGCTTGTTAAAGCCCCTTTTGGTAGCATATTAGAAACCAGAGTTAAGCAAATAAATAGTCTGCCTACTTTGAAGTCCTGCTTTCCAGACAGGCATTTTGTATCTAATTATGAGTATGCGGAGTTGGGGAGAATTTGGCTCACTTGGGACAAAACTGCCTCAGTTAACATTATCTATAAATCTAGTCAAGTCATCAGCTTCATTGTTAAACTTCCTGACCTTAACCATGACTTGGTTGCTACTTTTGTTTATGCTCTTAATTGCCAGTACGCTATACGCCACCTCTGGTCTGACCTGGAGGCAATTCATTCAGATTCTCGGGTTCAACATCTCCCTTGTGTTACTCTTGGAGATTTCAATCAAGCATTGAACCCATCCGATTCTAACGGCGAGAGTGCTAGGGTCTCTGGAGGTATGAACGAGTTTAGATCATGCCTTCACGCTACAAATCTATTTGATCTCACCTTCCGCGGGAACCATCACACCTGGTGGAACAGCCAAGAGGTTAATGTTATAACCAAAAAGCTTGATCGTATCCTTATCAACGATCGCTGGATGCAGTTTTTCCCCCTGTCTTATGGAGTATTCGAAGACCCGGATTTTTCTGATCATTGCCCAGGCCTCGTCTATTTTGGCAATTTCAGGCCACCCAAAAACAGGCCTTTTAAATGCTCAAATTTTATACTCAAGCATGCTGATTTTCTCCCAGTACTTGCCGAGTGTTGGGACTTGTTTTACTTTGAAGGGACGACGATGTTTATCCTTGCTAAGAAGTTGAAATCTGCGAAACAAATACTGAAGAAATTGAACAAGTTCCATTTCTCAGACTTGGAGAAACGAGTACAAGAAGCTGCCGAGGTTCTCTCTGCTTCTCAACGAAGGCTTCTTACGTCCCCATCAACTTCTCTTTCTAAAGAAGAGAAGTTAGCTCACAGGAAATGGGCTGATCTAGCCATCGCGGAAGAGCGTTTTCTGAAACAAAGATCGAGAGCGCAATGGTTGAGATGTGGTGATCTCAATACATCTTATTTCCATAAAATGATGTCTGCAAGACGAGCTGGAAATAACATCCATTACCTTCTGGATCAGAATGGTACTAGAATTGATTCTCCACCAGACATCCAAGCTCATTGCATGGACTACTTCACTTCCCTTTTGGGTAATCAGGGTCCAAAGTTAGACTCCTCTTCTAAGCAGCTGATCAGTTCACTTACGACCTTCAGGTGCAACTCCCTAATGAAGGATAAGTTGCTGGCTCCTTTCACGATAACTGACATCAAAGACCAAGTTTTTCCTCTACCTCGGAACAAAGCTTCGGGTCTGGATGGATATACTGCAGAATTCTTCTGTAAATCTTGGGCGGTAGTAGGATCAGATTTTTGTCGAGCAGTCCTAGAATTCTTCAGTGAGGGGAAGATGTTGAGGCAGCTCAATGCTACAGTAGTTACGTTGATACCGAAGAAGGACAGCGCTAATAAAATCACAGACTTCAGGTCAATCTCCTGTTGTAATGATTTTTTATAAGGTAGTCTCCAAGCTAATGGCAAACAAATTACAAGCGCTACTCCCAGATATGATATCCACATCACAATCAGCTTTTTTAAAAGGCAGACTGCTGGTAGAGAATGTTTTGCTTGCTACAGAACTGGTTCAAGGCTTCAACAGGAAAAGCATCTCTAAGAGAGGTCTGCTAAAAGTGGATTTAAGAAAGGCTTTCGATATGGTTTCTTGGGACTTTATCATCGCTGTTCTTCACGCAGCGGATTTCTCTCCTCTTTTTGTCAAATATTTAACAGAGTGCTTGACAACATCGTCTTTCTCTATTTTGGTGAATGGGGATCTCTGTGGAAATTTTAGAGGAGCTAGAGGATTACGTCAAGGAGATCCTCTTTCCCCTTTGTTATTTGTATTAGCCATGGAAGTGTTTGGAAGCCTGCTTGACTCTAGGTTTTTAACTGGTGATATTGGTTTCCACCCAGCAGCCGTAAATCCAAAAATTACTCATCTAGCTTTTGCTGATGATGTAATGGTGTTTTTTGATGGTTCTCTGACATCTCTTGCAGCAATAAACTCGGTTCTTGATGAGTTCCACCTACTATCTGGCCTGGTTCTAAATAAGGATAAGATAACACTCTATACTGCTGGTTTGAGCAATTCAGAATCTTCACAAATCCTCTCATTTGGATTCCAAACTGGCCTATTCCCGGTCAGATACTTAGGTTTTCCTTTGATGCATTGGAAGCTGAGGATTTCAGAATTCTCCCCTCTTATGGACTCCTTAACAGCAAGATTTAATCATTGGGCAGTCAAGAGTCTCTCGTTCTTAGGGCATTTACAATTGATTTCTTCTGTAATATATAGTACCTTGAACTTCTGGATGTCTGCGTTTATTCTGCCAAAGGCTTCCATCAAAAGGATTCAACAGCTTTGCACTCGCTTCCTTTGGGCCGGTTCAGTAACAGAAAAGGCAAAAGCTAAAGTCTCTTGGACATCCATCTGTCTCCCTAAGGATGAAGGGGGATTAGGGCTTCGAGACATCTCTGTTTGGAACTCGACCCTACAGCTTAAGCTAATATGGTTATTGTTCTCAGGCAGTGACTCTTTGTGGGTTGCATGGAACAAGATACACCGACTTCAATCCTCTTCGTTTTGGTCAATTGAAGCTTCTCCCTCTGCTTCATGGATTTGGAAAACCTTATTAAGCCTCAGACCAATTGCAGTTCGGTTTATTCACTGCAACGTAGGCGATGGGCTTTCCGCTAGCTTCTGGTTCGACCATTGGTGTAACCTAGGACAGCTAATACTCATCTCTGGACAATCTGGCCCGCAAGGAACGGGTTTACATGCAAACGCTGCAGTTATTGAGGCCTGTAACAACTCAGTTTGGACAGTCCCATCAGTAAACACGAGAAACTTAAATCTGAGGCGTATTTCTCAATTCCTCTCCTCTATTGAAGTACCAAATAGGCAAAAAGGACAGGATATCTACTATTGGAAAGTAGGAGATAATGACAGCCAGAAGTTCTCATCTAAGCTCACATGGTCTGCTTTACGACAAAGCTCCGCAAAAGTGTCATGGCACAGGTCTGTTTGGTTCAAACACCATATTCCAAAACATGCTTTCCTTTTCTGGACAGCCACGCTAGATAGGTTACCAGTTTGCTCGCGGCTCTACAAATGGGGAGTTGCACCAACCTTCCTCTGTTGCACTTGTAGCACAAATGAGGAGACTCTTGATCATCTTCTTTTGCACTGCGATTTCAGCAGCAGGGTCTGGAACTTAATTCAAACGAAACTTGGGGTACCGCCATTCTCCTTTTCAAACTTGGAACACCTGCTTTGTTGGATGACATCTCGCACACCTAAGAGAGTAAAGTTACTCACCCTTTTTGCGGTCCAATCCACTATCTACCTTCTCTGGAGAGAACGTAACCAACGTCTACATGTAAGTCTTTCCTCCTCTGTCCCAGAAGTGGTGAAGGCTATTGACAGATCAGCTAGAGACACCCTCCTAGCATCCAGAGATAGAAAGAACTGTGCCACTCTTCTCTCTCTCTCTGGTTTTCATTCTGATTAGCAATGTCGCTAAACTATTATCCCACAATGCTTTTTTCATCTGTTTTTTGCAGTTGTGGGTTATGCCTTCTGAAACTTTGTAATTAACTTTTCACCTTTTGGTTATCAATTCACATAGTTATCAAAAAAAAAAGAACAACCCCAAATACAAGCGGAGAAATCAACGATGGAGTAAGGGTTTAGATCAGAGTGACGAGTTCAGCAATGAAGAGGGGAGTAAGGGAGAAGAAGAAACTGATCAGTAAGAGGTTTCAGAGGTGTGTAAATGGCGGACATTGGAACTTTAGAGTCAACTGATTGTTCCATGGCATTCTAACACCATCTTGAGTTTCAAACTCTTCAAGCTCGACTAAATTTAACAATCTGAATTTCAATGGTTATGATGGTTTCGGTGATGATAATTTTAGTGATATTAAAACAGAGATGATGAATAAACCAGACTAAACCAAATCTAAGCCGGCGACAGCACTCACCGTCAAATTTTTTATAGGGATCTAGAATCCATTTTTTTTAATTACCACCAAAATGCACATTTTAGTTAACATATACAAATTAACGGAGTGAGTAAATTTATTAACGGAGTTAGTTATTTCCGTTAGTTGAGTTAACATTGGGGTTAAACTGAATGGTCAACGCAAATTTGGAGGTTTATTTTGAAAGTCAACTAAAAGTTTGATGATTACTTTGGAGCCGAGCAAATTGAGTGTTTAATCTATCTCTTTTTTGTAAGTTTGAGGTTTAATTAACTTTTTTACTATTATTTATAGTTTTGGAGGTTGGGCTATAAATTGATACATGGCGATTTAATTTACAAGAAAAACATAAAATTAACTTTATGGGATTGTTTTCAAAATAAACTACCTTCTCCCATAAGACCATGTTTTAGTTTTTTTATCACGTTGTTTATTTTCAATTTCTTAGGACCATAAAAAATCCAAATACTAAAAACAGTTAAAAGTTCTGATCATACAAGATTTCCCGTGAGAGTCGATGATGATAAGAGCGATTTTGACGATTATATTTTTCCGGTGGAATTTCTGGTGGTTTTTCCAGTCTTCTCTAGCTTTCTTTAATTCTTCTCGGCTGTTTTTTTCATTTTGCTCTTTTTCTTATTAAGCGATTTCGTTTTTTTCAAGTTCTTCTTGCTTCTCATTAAGCACTTGTTGCTTCGACCATCTTTCTCTTTGTCTTTTCTATGATTTTGAACTTTCTTTACCTTTTCTTTCTATTACGAGGAGAGGTTATCATCAGAAAGATTTGGATTCTTCCAATTGCTGAAGGATAAAGAAGAAGCTACTTTTGAAAATCCGATTGATATTCTTATTATTGATAATTCAGAATCTGAATTGAGCATTACTGTTAGAATTCTCAATACTTTTGCAGTCAAACCAATTGGTGTTGTTGTTTGTCTTCCAAAGATCTGGGATGTTAATGGTACAGTTTGTGGATGAATTGGGAAGGTAGAGTTCAACTTATCTTGACAATGCTCAAGATTTGGATGTGGTTATTAAAAAGGCTCCTTGGTTTATGTCTGGATGGGTGGTTACCGGAGAAAAGTGGTCTTCTTCTCCTTCTTTGAATTCCTTTCAGGATTGGAAAAACAAACATTCCTCTGCATCTTCTTACTAAGGAAGTAGTCTCAAGTGTAGTTTCTTCTCTTGGGGATGTTGAGGATATTGAACTTCATGCTAGAAATTCTTCCTCTATTGAGTATATCTATGCAAAGGTTTAACTTCCTGTTCATAAACCCCTTAAGTTTAAATGAGCAGTTTGTTTCAAAAATGATAATTCAGATTTGGTAATCTCGCTGGATTTAAACTATGAGAAATTGCTTGAGTGTTGTTTCCAGTGCAAACGATTGACACATGATCAATTTCGATGCCCTGACTTTCCTCTATTTGATCATTCTTCTGAGCTTCTTTCTAGTTGTTTGAAAGAATCAGGTCAAGGACGAGGCATCTCCATCTCTAAACTTTTTGTTCGCAGTAAGAAACAGGCGAATGAAGTTAAATCAAGAGGTAGAGGAGGTAAAAGCAAAATTCAGGCCTTATCTTCTGGTAAATCTTGTGTTCCTCCTAGTCATTCTCAGTTATCTTCTCGTGCTAGTCAAGATTCTGCCCTCCTTACAGTAAACACCTGTAAGGGTAAAGACAAAATTTCTGATAATAATTTTGTTTGGAAAGCTAAGGATAATATTGGTTCCTCCTCTCATTCAGATCCTTCTAATTCTCCTATATAAGCTTCTCTGTCTTCTTGAAAGAGAAGTATAAATGATGAGTCTATAAGATTGTCTAAAAGGCTCGAAAGGAATCTTAATCCTTCTGTTGATTTGTCAGTTGATCTTCAGCTTAGTTTTGGTAAAACGGTTTTGGTACTTGTAGCTCTCCTTGTACTGATTTGGTACCAGGTATTCATCTTAGTTCTGGCAAGAAGGTATTAGTCTCTCCAAACTCAACAGAGTTTCTGTTAATTTCTTGTAAGATAGTTATTGTCTCCCCTAAATCTCCTCCTATTAAACGTTTTGTGGTTATCCATAAATCACCATCTTCGATATGAGGACTCTCAGTTGGATCTGTTAAGGGGTTGGGAATACCCAGACAGTTTGACACCTAGGAGAAGTTTCTCATTGTCTTCTCTCAAAGGTTATATTCCTCATTAGATAAAACAAAAAGATTTCATGTGGAAGGAGAGTTTGTGATGTGTTAGGTTTCCATGATATATGTATTGTTGATCTTGTGGGTGTTAGGTGAGGTTTGGCTCTCTTTTGTAAACAAGAGATAAAGTCTCTATTATTGAAGCAAATTATAGACTGATTGATGCAAAAATGGAGTGGAAAGGTCAAGAATTCTTCTTAACTGGTGTATATGGAGATCTAGTTCGTACTGAACAAGCAAAAGTTAAAAAAAATTGCGTATATGAGCTAATAGCGTTGAAGCATGGATTCTCGTTGGAGATTTTGATGAGCTCACTAGTAACTCTAAAAAACTTGGAGGTGCTCCTTGCAGTGAATCTTCACTTTTGGATTTTTGGAATATGCTTCAATCTTGTGGTTTGTCAGAATTTGACTTAAAGGCAATGATCATTCTCGGTATGGCATATGCAATGATTCTCTGGTCCAGTGTAAGCTTGACCGTGTGGTAACAAATGATGCATGGCATCATCTATTTCCTCAGGCAATGTCTTTGTATTTGCCAAGATATTAGTGTGATCATAATCTAATTTTGTCGAACTAGGAAGGTGGTGAAACTACCTGCATGGGTCTTTTAAGATTTGATGCTAAATGGAGTAAGAAAGAAAGCATTTCTTGGGTTGTTGCTAATGGTTGTAACTCCAACTCGATTAAGAATTATTACTTTGTTTCTGAAATTTCTAAATGCACGAAAGCTATGTCACTTTGGAAAAAGCAATCCAAACCAAATCCAGAGATTCTGATACTTGATTTACGTGATAAAATTTTCAAGGTATCTCAGGATCCCAACTGTTCTCCCAGAACTTTGTGAACTGAAGAAACAGTTGCACCTTGCTAATCATGAAGAAGAAACTTTTTTGGAAACATAAAGTTAGAGTGGATTGGTTGAAAGGTCTAAATACGAACACTAAGTATTTTCACTCTGTTCTGAAGCGAAAAAGAGCTCATAGTAGAATTAAATTTCATTAGTGATGAATCCTTCAATGAAGAAAAATATAGAGCTGAAGAGATTGGTCAAGTTGCAGCCAACTACTTCTCAAACTTGTTTCAGTCCGAGTGCTTTTTCTCCGGATTCTCTTGTAATGTAACTACTATTCTTAACTTAGACTTTTGAGAGAAGTCTCTGAAAGTGTACTCAAGTCAGCAGTTTTTAACTTACATCCCAAAAACTGTCTTGGTCGTGATGGACTTTCATGTGCTTTTTTTAGATCTCGATGGGCTACAATCAGTTCAGATGTGGTTCAATTAATCAAAAAAATTCTCGAAAATTGACTCTTGACTAAGTGAAATTATGTCTAATCTCGAAGAAATCTCATCCTTTTAAAATGGCTGATTTTTGCTGCATTAGCTTATGCAATATTGCATAAAAAATAATTTCTAAGGTTCTTTCTACAAGATTGAGAGAGGTTCTTCCAAACATTATATCAAAACCTCAAAGGGCGTATTATTTTTTATAACATCCTTCTGGCTCATGAAGCTCTTCATGCTCTTTGAATTTTAAGGGTTTCAAACAAGTTCAATACTCTGAAAACTGATATGATGAAAGATTTTGACATGATTGAATGGAGTTTTATAGAGAAGACTCTTCGTCATTTTGGATTTTTTGACTAATGGATTGAGATGATTCTATTTTTTATTTCCTTGCCTCAATATAAGGTTTTGGTGAATGGTAAAACCTTTGACAACATTAGACCTTCAAGAAAGCTTAGACAAGGTGGCCCTTTGTCTCCTTTTCTCTTCATTTTATGTGATGAAGGACTTATTAACAAGATGATTCAGGCATAACACAGGTTTAAGTTAAATGGTCTTAAGATTTCATTATCAACCCCATCCATTTCTCACTTTCTTTTTGTAGAAGATTGTCGTCTTTTCCGCAAAGCTGCAATTGATCAAATAAGAATTCTTCAAAATATTCTTGGAATATCATAAGTTGTCACGTCAAAAAATTAATTTCAGTAAATCAAGCATCTTCTTTGGTTCTAAGGTAGATCATACCATTAGAAAAGAGATTGTTAATCATTTGGGGATTGTAAATGAGAGTGGTAAAGGCATTTATCTGGGTTTACCTGAAATCTTTATAAGTTCAAAAGTCAATTCTCTCAAGCATTGGAGCAACAAATCCATAAGTGTTTGAACTCTTGGAATACTAGATATCTTTCACAAGCTGGAAAAGAAACTCTTATTAAAGCAGTTGCTTTGTCTCTTCTCACTTATTCTATGTGTTGTTTCAAGATCCCTAAGACAGTTTGTCAAAAAATTAAAAAAACTTTAGCATCATTCTGGTGCAAGAATCAGGATATTTATAAAGGTATTCATTGGGAAAAATGGAATAAACTCTGCTCTCTTAAGGAAAAAGGTGGAATTGGCATTCGTTCTCTTGAAGGTTTTAGTATCTCTCTATGGGTAAGCAACTATGAAGGTTTTTCATTGAAACTAACTTTATTTTAGTAAAAGTTTATAAAAGTATTTATTATCCTTCATTTGATCCTTTAAATATGGTTGTTGAGAGTAGACCCTCTTATGCTTGAAGGAGTATTAGAGAAGCTCAATTACTTAGAAAACAGGGAATCAACAAGGAGGTTGGTATTGGTCCTATTTCACATTTGATAACTGCTCCCTGGTTTACTTCTGATCTTCCTAGACCTCATGTTCCATTTTCTAATTCAAATTAGACATATCATAATATTTTAAACTTCAAAGAGAATGAATCTGATGAATGGAAAATTGAGACTTTTAAGGATGTTTTTCTCCAGGACGAAATCCAATTGATCGTTCAATGTAAATTTAGGAAAGCTATGGTTGTGAATTTATTCATGGATCATAATTTCAATGGCAATTATTCTGCCAAATATGCTTTTTCGATTTGGTTTTCTAGGTTCAAAGATTAGAAAAATCGATATTGGTGCTTTGAACAAAGTATGAGCCCTATATTCACTCGACTTTAGAAGCTTGAAACTGCTCCAAAAATGTAGAATTTTATTTGGAGGTGTCTTACTAATGGCTTGTTTTTGGCATCGAATATACTCAAAAAGGAGTTAATCGCCAATGATCTTTGCCTCAATTGTGGAGCAAAATCTGAAGATGTTAATCACTTACTCTTCAAGTGTCCTTTTCTTCGGCTAATATGGGCTGAGTCTCGTATGGTTCAAATTTTCTTTCCATTTCCTTCAAATTCTTTGTTTATCAATTTTGCTGAGCTTCTCCTTCCCTGAGAAGAAATACAAGCCTCAAAATAGAAAAAACGACTTGGTATGTTTCCATGGCTCTTGTGAATTTATAGAGATTATGGAAAAGTAGATATGATCTTAATTTTTCTGGTGATCATACTAATGCTTGAAGCATATCTGAAAAAGCTTTGTTGGACTTCAAACAATGGATGGAGCGTAAGGAATCAATTTCATCTTTATCCAATGTGCCTCCTCAACCTCCCTCATCTTGACAGTCTCCTCCTAAAGGTATTTACAAATGTAAAATTAATGCTTCTTGGCATGAGAACTCATTTGTTTGTGGAATCGGTTGAATTCTTAGAGATGATTCAGGGAGTGTCAGATTGTTTGGTAGTAACACTTATCCTAGACTTCACTCTTCTTTTGAAATAGAAGCTAGCTTGGGTCATGGATTGTGTTGATAACCTTGAGTACTGCAAGGTCTTGTTTGAGAGTGATTCATAGATTCTCATTTTGGTGCTCTCCAATCCATCTGACTGGCCTCGTTTGAGGAGCTTGTTTATAGAAATGCTAGCCTTGGGCATTCGGGTCAGCGGGTCGATTCAGATCAGATCTTTTTGGGTTTGGTTTTTTTAGGTCCAGAATTTTTATATCCATATAGACTCTTTCATTGTTTCAGTTCGGTTTCGGGTTGGTTCCATTCGAGTTCAAGTCGGTTTGGATCCTAACTAAAGAGTCAAAAATTAACCGAATACCTAAATACTCTAGAAATATTTGAAAGTTATAAAAAATACCAAAACAAATACCTAATAATATCAGAAAATATCTAAAGATGCCAAAAATACCTTTGAATACGCACATATTCAAAAATATTTGAAAATATCTAAAAATACCAAAAAATACTCATATAATATTCTAAAAATACCTAAAAAATACTATCAGGTATTTGGGTACCCGTTCGGTTTTCGGTTTGGGTTCGAATCCGGTTTTTCGAATCCTAAATTTTTAAATTTATTTTTGTATTTAAGCATTTCGAGTTTGGGTTCGGGTTCGAGTTTCAGAACTAATCTAGGTCTAGGTTTTCCGGTCCAATTTTTATGTCCATGCCTAAAGATGCCAATGTGTGTGCTGATAGAAACAATTTGTCTATAACTGATATCGATGAATGAATTTTTTGTTTGGGAAAAAAAGGGAACTAAATTCATAACGAGACAACAAACTAAATCTAACTGGGTTCTTGACCCCCAAAAAAAAGTAAATCTAACTGGGCCTGTCTTAGAATGGCCTTGTAAGGAATTATAGTAATGAGCCCATTTGGGGGCTTACAAAATAAGAGAACCGTGTCGTTTCACTTTCTTTCTCACTACGATGATTTTAAAGTTTTTCGAAACTCAATACCAAATTCAAATGGCGGGCTAAACTTCGATTGATCCTTTCGAACGAGTCTCTCTCGCTCTTTGGTCATGGAACAGCTTACGGAGAGTGCTGGTGAAGATACAACGAAGAAAACTATGACGTCTCTGAGACTCATCTGTGAGAAAAATATAGATGAGCAGCGTCTTAAGATCGATTCCTTCATCGCTTCTCCATTCCGGAGATCGATGGATACTTTACTGGAGCGAGCTCAAACCACTTCACAAAGCCAAGGTAAATATCAACATACGCATAGTAACATTTAGATCCAGATGACCTAAATCGTAGATTTCGATACTTTTTTGGGGTTTGGGTCCTGTGTCTTTGAAATTAGGGTTTTAAATTTGTTTAAGACTGGTGAAACTGAAAGGTTCTGTGATATCTTTTCGTTTGGTTTTGTAGTGGAACTAGCTAATTTAAAAGGGGATCTTAGAGAAGCAGAGGATGAGCTCGTAAAAGTTTTGGCAGGTACCAGCTTCGCATCCCATTACCTCTCAAAAGCTTTAAAATTTGAACAAATTCTCTGAATCTGGAAACAATTGCCTGTTTGAGACTTGGAGATGATTCCATATGTTTGTATATATTTGATGTTTAGTGAAGACCCGTAAAGAGGCACGGCAAATGGGATTAAGGGATTCCATTTCTGCAACACAGTCTAGGATAGAAGTGCTTAGAAGAACTTTGCAGTTACAAAAATCAAAGAAGGAAGAATGTGCGAGAATTATCTCCCAACAATTGCAAGGTATTGTTAGCTTAACTAATTTATAAATAATCCCCAAGTTTATTGTACATTGTGATTTGAATTGTCAGTTTCATGCTCTGGGGCTTTTAAAATGAGGATCATTGAAAAGTGCTCTGCTTGTTTCAGTTTCACTTAAAGATATCACATGATTCACTGAGGACCAAGCTAACATATTTCTGTTTCTTTCAACCAATTAAGCCTTGTCAGCATCTAAGGAAAATGCTGGTAAAGTCATTGAAGACAAAGCAGATATCCATGAAGCCATCTCTTGGTACAATCAGGCTCTTGGTTTTCACGTTGAAGCTGGACATGGTAATGAGAGATATATTGTGGTCGTAACAATCATAGTTCGTTATTATTGAAGTTTGACCACAGAAGATCTTGTTGCTTTTCAAATTCTCTTACAGGAGTCAAATTCACATTCACCAATATTGATGCACAAAGGCCGACACGTGAATTTTCGTTCACAGTTCACTACGGAAATGACATCTACACACGTGAGTATATCTTATTGAAGTAAGCATCAGCTACATTATAAAGTTTACAAAGAATTTAGTGACATGAACTGCTTACAATCATTGTCTTATATGATTATCAGTATTGGATTGTGACCTGCAATTGGATGAGATCAAAGAGATGGTTCAAGAATTGAATAAAACCAATGACCTTTTCAGATTTGTCCGTCTGATGAGGGATAAGTTTCTGGAAGCCAATTTATCTGGTAAGTAGTCTTACGCCTTAACCTTTATAATATTTATCTCCAAAAGTCTGTGACATCTAGTTTTTCGATGTCTGCTTATCTAGTTCTTTTGACTTAAATTTGTGTTTCAATTTGGTTTCTCAGAGTTACCAACACATTCAGAAAATCTGCAACAGGAAACTTCTATCATAACTGCTTCAGCTCCAGATATGTCATTTTCCACTGATACAAACATATCAACACCAGAGAACAAGAGATCAAAGGTTCAAGTGAATCGGCGACACCAAAGAGCTAGCAATTCACCACTCATATCTCCTGTATCTGCGTCTGCTACTCGCCGTTCTTCTCGCCTTAAGGTACCAGATATTCATTGTTTTCTCAATGTTACAGCACTAAGCTACTAACCAAATTCAAAACTAGTGGAACCTCTCTGCATAACATCTGGACAAAATTTTTTTATCTGATTTTAACTCGTCACATGGAGCCTATAGTTTTCAGCAAAAAAAACTTATATACTGATTATAACATGTTATAGGGTAAGAAATAAAGATGGGACTTGCTTTCTTCTTCACCAGCATCAAGGATCACACATTCACACTAAAGCATCGATGCTGATGATGTTTTGAAGACTTTTAACAACAATCAGTTGTTTGAATTTCCTATAACTTGTGACAATTATTGTAAGCATGCTTATATATAATGTTGATTTCTTTACTAGTGAGCTATGCTTCTACACCTATCATTCTTCTTTACGTACACGAATTTAGAAGAACTCACAAAAAAGTGAAATTTAAGTAATTTTTTATTGTAGGGTATGATGAAGTTAGTGTTTGGATCACATGACATTTGGCTTAGAAGCCAATCTTCCAAACTGCATTTTATGTTTAGAATGTTGACAATTATTAAATATTATGAAGACCCCAAATACAAATCAAATCAGGATTGTAATTTAGATTAAGAAAAGTAGAAACCATATATATCATGAAAAGATGGTTTTTCATTTCTTGGGGGTTTTTTTTATTACAACAGAAATCAACATGTATCTCATGAATATAATGAAAATATAAGGATAATAAAAGGGATAATCAATTTTATTAGTTTATACAACAACATTTTATAGGTTGAGAAGGAGGCCGAGTACTCGGATATAAACACTCCACTTTGCATGATAAAATGATAATCATTATATGAAGCCGTACATGTTTTAAAGCAATCTCGACTGCTCTTTGTTTTGATCTCTACATATATATATACAATCCACATTAATTAAGTGCAATGATCAATAAAGAACCTGATCCCATAGTGTTTTGCAGAGACAACTAAACAGATAAAATAACTACAAGAGAAGAAGAAAAAACTAGAAGAAATGTCTACTGAAATATTTCCCATCTTAAATAAGTCCTATTTTTTGCTAAAAAGAAAAAGAAAAGAAAACCCTATTTATACAATTCTTAATCTGCCAACTTCTTCTTCATATATTGGTTAAGATGATTCAACTAATGAATTAACATTAGAAGTTCGATTCCTTCCCATTATATTATAGTAGATTAAAAAGAGATTTTAGAAATGTACTTTAAATTATGGATGAAATCTTATCGATCCAATTGTTGACCATAAAAAAAGAAATTTCTTTAACATTGTAGATTACTAATTTTGTTAAGTGATTTAAAGACAAAATTAATTTGTTAGTCAACGCAAAATTCACCATTTAAATCAATAATCAACACTATTGTATTACTTAAAAGAGTAAGAATCTTATTTGGAAAGGGACCACATGTCATCCAACCATGCATTCCATCATGCAAGTCACCTGGTGGAATTCCGATTACACATTGTCAGACAATGAAGCCAAAGACCATATTCTTCTTTGCCATCGATCGCCATCTCCGATTAACTTCGACACCGTTGGATTCCAAACTATTAGGTCGGACTTTCTCACCATCTGCTCATTCTAGGTAAAGCGGCAAAGATTTATAGATCAAAGAAGGAGAATCTCCGATTTGAAGGATTAAAACAAAACTCTTTTCCTGGTGATAGAGATAGAAACGAGGAAATATGATCAGATCTATGGTGGCATGCAACACCAAATGAAATCTCAATCTATGCATACATCATCAATCAACTCTTGATTTAGGCATTATATACCAATTAGAATAGTTGCTTTGAAAGAGGCTTATAGTATAATGAAAAGTAGATGCTGATTGAATAAGAGGAAATCGATGTTGACTCAAGATCTTTAATCTTGCATACAGATAAAAAGCTTCACTCTGTAATTAAGCTTAAAGAGAACACGAAAAAGATGCTTAGTGGACACAGTAAAGATGAAATTAACAAAAAAAACAGAGAGAAGGACGCTGGAGGAGAAAGAAAAGAGGATAATTTCACAGCTTGGCCATGCTAGAACCAAAAGGAGACTGACCCAAAGTCAGAGAAAACACATATGAAATTATTATTGGAATCAACACAAGGTCGGAGATGAATCTAGCAATGAAACGTGGTGATGAATCCGGCCATGAATCCCGGAGAGTACAGCCTGTCTACACTAGAGACGGATCTACCTAGATACAAGTGTATTCTTCTATACCATTACTCTCCGAAAGATTTGAAAGAGAGAAGAGAGCAATTGGAGAAACACACCAGAACAGTAGAGAGGAAACTCTATAGAGAAGAGAGAGTTCATAGTTCCTATCATCCTAGGACTTTATGTTATACTTTATTTTTACGGAAAAATAACTTTTATTATTAAGCAAAGCTTCAATCGTTTGATACACACAAGTTTAGAAAAGTTGGACCGCAATGATAGAGCTCCCATTGTCTAGAAGGAATTTCTAATATACGTTTAGACAAAAGGTTTGCACAAGAATTTAAAGTTCTTCCCGCATGATTATATCAACCCCTATAAATTTTTGCCTCCACTGGTTGATCGTATATGTGTATTGGTAAAGTTGCATATTCGAGTCCAGCTTCTTGATGGCATTGAGGAGATTAAGGTTGTCTCCTTCAAACTGAACATAGCAATATCCAAAGACCATCTCGATTGAATAGCCCACATTAAAGCACTTCCTTCGGCTTCATCGACTGTATGACTACCCTAAAAAGCCCCCATTGCAAATGTAAAACCAAATCCGAATTGTTACGAATTATTCATCCCAAACCTGAGCGGTTAGTGCCTTCCGGACATAAAACATCAAAATTGCATTTGACCCATCCATGAGGTGGAGGTTGCCAACTTGCATAGGGGCTTAATTGTGTTTGTGGTGTCCCATTAGTATCATTCTTGATTTTATTTGTTACCCATCTAGGGTATCCATTTGGATAGATCGATAGAGTTCCATTGGGTTAATGTGATTACGGTTGTAAACCAAACTGTTACGAGATTTCCACAGAAACCATAAAGTATAGAAAGGTATACAACAGAGCTTAAGATCTATGTTCATATTTGTATGCATTGAAAAGAGAAAACAAATCTTATCTTCTATGGATGCTAGAGTGTCTAAGAGTCCGGAAGTTGGGATACCCACAATTCTGCAAACCTTTTGTGCATATGGTCAAGTAAACAAAACATGATCCATAGTCTTATAATCTTCGCAGTAGTGATGACATATTTGCAGACAGGCCGATCCTGTGTGGTTTGTGATCCAGCTGCGAATGTACCAGTGTTGAGGCAAGGTTATAATCGGATTTCACTGTGTATATATCATCGGATTTATAGTTCCAGATTGTTCGATCCTATGTGGGTGTCAGTGTTATGTTAATCAAACATATTATCATGATCCTTTGGGTGAATGTAACGGATAATCTGTTCATCGTCCTATTGTCTTGTAGTCGGGTTTATTAAGGTTGAAACATGCATCTTAAGGTTCAATGCATACAACAGTAGAGGAAGTCTTGGTGGCATGGTCGATAACCAATTATCTTACCCAGCATATGTATTCACTCCATCACTTATACTAATATGCGATCCTTTTCTCAATAATTTCGCACCATATTGCAAGGATATCCATCCATACGAAAGTTGAGTACGCCGTGTAGGATATAAAAATTGATGTTTGTGGGAAGTATTTAGCGTTTAGGACTCGATAGAGCAAACTTGATGGCTGAGTCTTTATCTGCCAAAGATGGTTAGCTAATAAAGATTGGTTAAACTGTTGTAGATTATGGAAGCCTAATCCACCAAAACACTTTGACTCAACTTTTTCCAAGATACCCAAGGGATTTTACGTCTAGTTGGGGTTGAACCCCACCAAAACCGACAAATTAGACTATCTATAGTTTAACACAACGACCCATGTAATCTAAAACATGTTATTAAGTACACATGCATTGCATACAAGACAACTTTAATCAAAGTTTCCTTCCCTGCAGGCGATATGAACTTATTTTGCCAACCGTTGATTTTACTTTCCATGTTGTCTTTGATATATGCAAACATCTATGTCTTGTTTCATCCAAATTGTTCTTGTAAACCTAGATATTTGCCTCCCCCACCAATTAGACTTATCTGTAACACATCTTTGATCCTTTCTCGAGTCAAATGATACACATGTGATCCAAAAGTAATAGTCGCCTTTTCAAAGTTTATAATCTGGCCCAAAACAGCTTCGTATTCATTAAATATATGACAAAGATTAGAAGCATTATGAACATCTGCCCGCACAAAGAATAGTAAATCATCAGCAAACAATAAATGAGAGACCACTTGTCCTCTCACCGAATGTTTGGCGCCTTGAATTAGACCCGAGTCTTGAGTGTTATAGAGTATACTACTCAAAACATCTGCATAGAGTATAAACAAATAGGAAGATAAAAGGTCACCTTGACGTAGTCCACATTTTGGGTGGAAATTTCCATGATGTTTAGCATTAATCAGGACTGAAAAAGAAACCGAGCGTATACACGATATAATCCAGGCACACCAATGTCCAAAAATCCCTTTTTATGTAAGATGTTTTCCAAGAAATCCCATTATATACGATCGTATGCCTTGTTGATGTCTGTTTTGATAGCCATAAATGCCTTCAAGACACTTCTTTGATGTTTTAGGGCATGGAAAGACTCATGGACTAACATAGTATTATCAAAGATAAAGCGAGCAGCTGTAAAGGCTGCCTGGTTCTTAGTAATTAAGTTTGATAAGTGGGGTTTCAGACGTACCACCAGAATTTTGAAACGATTTTATAGAAGACATTGCATAAACTAATAAGGAAAAAGTCCTTCATTATAAGCGGATTACTCACCTTAGGTATCAAATTTTTGTAATTATTCCATTCTGAGGACATTATAGCAGAGGAGTTGTACCTCATTAATTATTTTTGGTCCTATGATTGCCCAATAATGGTGATAAAATGCTGCCGTAAACCCATCTGGGCTTGGTGCTCTCGTCACTCCTATACTCAAAACGGCTTTGTGTATCTTCTCAGGTGATATTTGTGTCGTTAACAAATTCATTCATAAAAGGTGTAACCGTTGTTATAATCACCCCGACCACCTTGGAAGGGTCTTGCGAAGATGTTGAGGTAAATAATTCTTGAAAATAGTGTACAATCTTTTCTCCAATCGCTCGATTCCCAAACAAATCACCACCCGTATTAGATTGTATTTGTGTAATTTGATTTTGTGCTACTCTATTCTTGGTCGAAGCATGAAAGAACTTTGTGTTCTGATCTCCCTCTCATAACCATTTCACTCTACTCTTTTGGTACCAATAGATTTCTTCATCATTGTAAGCTTGTTGTAAGCAGCAGCTGTAAATCATTA
Organism: Lepidium aucheri; assembly: GCA_900406435.1. Lineage (NCBI taxonomy): Eukaryota > Viridiplantae > Streptophyta > Magnoliopsida > Brassicales > Brassicaceae > Lepidium > Lepidium aucheri. The sequence goes on from OVBA01000216.1 coordinate 72,224, forward strand.
GTTGTCACGAGAGGATTAACTATAGACTTATCTATTTGCCTCGTTAAATGCGTAATTGAACATTTGCATTCAATGGGTCAGTATGCTTCCAGCGTGATATATGTTTACGAGACTGGATTAAAAGATCACGTACTGAGGCTCACGATTGAGCAATATGAGCATTATTTCATACATTCGCAATGATATTCTTAACATCATTGTGTAAACACAACTGCTTATCAAACATGAATAGCTTCCAATTTTTGTCTAAAGAGTGTCTAACTTTGACAATACAAGGTCGATGATCAGATGCTACTAATGGTAGAAACTCTATTTTTGACACTCGATATGTAGCTCGCATTCATCATTACCTAAAGCTTGATCTAACCAACACTGTACTGTAAATGATCGACGTTTTCTCACCTATGTCATATTATTTCCAATATGAAGAAGATTTTGAAGACGACAAATCCACACCATATTCTTAAAGTCACTACAACTCTGCATCGATCTTGGTTTACCTCCTATTTTCTCACTTGGATCCAAGATCTCACTAAATATTGAAGAGCAGCCACAACCCTAATCGATTAACATATATTCTTTGTAACGTTTCCCACAAATGATTACATTGACTTCGTATTGGGTTACCGTAAACATAAGCCAAATAAAAGGAAGTCACATCTTAATTTATTTCACTATCGATCATGCTTACATTAGACGTAATTAAAGAGAATTGGTATTGAGTTCTTCCATAATAAAGGTAAGCCACCTCCTAAACAAGGGGCGATGCACAAACAACAGAATCAAATCTTAAGGTAGAAACAACATCATGGACCACATCATTCAAGTTTTTCGTCTCCACGAGAAAGAATGTGTCCGGGGCATATGTGGATATTATGCCATTAAGATGTTGAACTATCAGGGATCCTTTCAAACCCCAACCATACTCTCACCGTTGTTGTTGTAGATAAGACCACCCCCAACCTCAGTGTACTCAAAAGTTATCCTATTGACTGGTTTGGAACAAACCAGTTGCGGATATCCACTATGTTCGTTTCACGATACATCCATTTGTTGAAACTGTGTTAAGAATTATCACGTACACTCACCTTCCTGTAATCGCAAAGGACCAAATTTGGAGGAACCTGATTACCATCAACCATCGTTGAATCTGCCTTACTCTTCTTTTCTACCATAGAAGATGTCCCCGCCTCATCATCATTACCCATACCATATGTTGGAGCCTCATCATCAAAAGTTGCCTCATGATCAGTGGCCTTGTCTTGTGTTTCATCTCGATCAAAATGATGATCATCATCTTCACTATCATCCAGATCATCACCGTTGGCCACAGGGGAGAGAAGATCACACACATTCTCATCGTGAGAATGCATTCCACAATGCCCACAAAAAATCCTCAGCCGTTTGAATGGGAACTTCAACTCCCTTGTTTTATTGCCGAATCAAAAAGTTCTCGCAAAAGCGGAGGGGCACAAGTGCATTCCATTGAATTATGATCTGTACGTAGTCCACAAACATAGAATTATCGACAGAGGAATCAGTTTCGATAAACTTATCCAGTCAGCTACCAATGTATGATATCATACTCCGAGTCAGATAACGGAGAGAGATTCCCCAAACTTGAATCCAGAAAGGCACAAACGTAGCATCATCAGCCATGGCGTCATCATTCATTCGATCCACCGATATCATCCAATTGTTAAATAACCAAAGGCCATAACGGATGATTGCAACCATTGGTTCATCGGCCTAGAAGACAAATTGAATCATTTTATTGTCGAGAATCCGGCCAGTAGTTTCATCATCCACACCCCAAATCTTCGGCAAAGCATTTAACATTCCACGAAGGTTCTGTCTCTTCGGGTACAAGGGCTTCACGATGAAACTGAATTGGGTATCGTTAGCTGCTACATCACACTTAAACTCAGGGATATTGATAAATTCATCAACGTTATTCAAGGAAGTTTCCTGAACTTGGCGTCGAATCGGATCTGCCACTGTTATATTCAAGTTTTTCTCTTTCCAAATTCGAAATTGGGAGAATAGACCAATCCCGGAAATAAATAGAGTGGAATTGCGGTTACAATCGCGCTCTGCATCCCCAGTAACTACGGTCTCCAACGGATAATCAGAGGCCACCACCAAAACCACTAAGTGGTTACCTTCGATGAACTGAAAGTTTCGACTTTCTCTCTCTACACTTGAGATGATTTCATAACATTTTGTCATTTGTCAAATGGACTTTATGTTATACTTATAGCAAATAATCAATGAAAAAAATAATATTTCTTAAAACAGAGGGATATATACTTCATGAAAACTAAAAATTATGTTCAAATTCTTTGTGAATATAGGGGCTAAATCACATATATTAGTCAATGTAGTTAGAGTGGTGAAAGAATCCTCCTATGCTCCAGAAGATAGATTATTAGGGATCATACTTGGCATTCAGGTATCGACTTCAAAAGAAAGCATGATTCACATATTCAATCATGCTCTAGACATAATTTTAAGTCTACATTTTATTTTTAGTTTTGGTTAATTTCTTGGCTTTTTACAAATAAAATCTCTGCCAAAATATGTGAATTATGTAGAATTAAAATCATGTACAAAATATCCCCTTTATGTTTGAAATTAGCCGAAATGCCATCATTTTTTCACCTTTCACCAAATGCCATAATTTTTTATCAATTTTTTTGGAGACTCCTTTTTGTGGTATTGAATTCCGATATTGTTGTCCATAGTGGACAATAAACTGTCTACTATAGACGTTTTTATTAATTTTGCGATAGACATACATTTTCTATCTACCATGGACATATATATGGTCTACTATGGACGTAACATGCAGTACTGTCTATAATGAATATTTATGCTGTCCGTCGTGGACAACAATGTTGCACTAAAATTTAATGCCACAAAACGCACTGCCTGAGACACCGAAATATGTTTTGTTGGCATTTGATGCAAAGTTAAAAATCGATGACATTTTAGTTAATTTCAAAGATAAAAATGACATTCTATGAAAATACCCAAAAATATACTGCCAATATAGCTGCAATCTACATCTTATAGTAGAAAACTCAAACCTACTTTAACTTATCAGATCTTAATTATCAAAACATATATGCCAATACAAGTCACATCAGGATTGCGATTTCGATTAAGAAATATAGGATGAAAGATGGTTTTTATTTCATGGGGTTTCTATTACAAGAGAAACCACATGCTTCTCAAAGTTATAAGGAAGACAAAATTAAGGAAAATAAATCGGATCAACAATCTTAATTAAAACAACAACATTGTTGATGATGAGGAGACCGAGTAAGACATTTACCTCCTCCCCGGAACCCCAAATCTAGACAGTCTACACTGCAATCATGATCCTGATAGTGTTCCGTACATTGATAAAAACACTGTTTTGGGCCGTTCGGTTTTTTCAACTCTGCACATATATACACACAACCTCCACATTAAATACAACATGGCAAATTGCATATTCAGAATTTCATATTTTTCAATAAGTTCTCAAAGCTGTATATTGTTTATCAATGTTTATATGATCAATGTTAATTTTTTCAAAAATGAATATATAAGAAAAATACCTGATGTCATAGCAGTCTGAGAGGACAACAAAACAGTCAATATAACTACAAGGGAAAATGTAACTAAGATTTTTGTGAAACTCATTATTTTTATCTTTTTACAAGTAAATTCTAATGAAGTAAAATGGTTCGAATAAGCCCTATTTATTGAATTTTTAGAGGGTGTATAGTAACATTAATTTTAGAATTTTTAAGTTTTTTCTTAAAATAACTAGTAATTTAACTAATAAATTTTAAATAGTTTTCTCAAATCATATATTATTGAAGTTGGAAGTTATATAAAATGATTTAAAATAGTAAAGAATCTCTTGCTATTCAATTAACAATTTGTTAAAATCATATCAAATCTATAGTTAGTCATAGGTTAGTGATTTTTTTAAAAAAAGCTTTTCAACATGGTTTTGGGTGATTTTGAGTACAGTTTTAGTTGAAAAAAATAAAGATGCAAATCTCACCCATTTGTACACATAATTCAATTTATTTTATTTCCTAAACAGTTTCAGTATTAAATCTATTCAACTTTTTGTTTTTTAAACATTTCTTGGGTTTTTCTATATATGTAATAACTTCATATAATAGTTAACAATAATTTGAACAAATATTAAGAGGAAATATTTTGCAATTGAACACGTATAATTTGACTTTCAAAAAAATCTCAGTTCTTCTTTTGTGATGTTTGTTTTATTGATCTTCTTGTTATAGTTAGACTTTCATTTGTTGAAAATATTATATCCATTATATTTAAAAAGGATGCAATTTAAAAATATTATAAAAATAATCTTACTTTTATAAGATACTACGGCAAATGTCATTGCAAATAGTAACACATATTATTATCCAATTTATTAATGGATCATCCACAATATAAAACTTGGATCTTTACAATTAACTAAAAATTCTTAAAAATAATCCACAATAATATAATACATATTGCTTATTGAATATATAGGAACTCTTTATTGAATATATAATTTGAACAGATCAAAGCTTATTTGTTTTATGATAATTAGCTTTATAAATCTTTAATTAATAACTATATAATATATTATTAAAATCAGATTTAGCAGATGAAATTAAATAATGATGTCATACAACAATAATAATTTTTTTTTATATTTACCACATATGTTATAAATTCAAATTTTTAGATAAGAACATATATCACTCAACATATAAATATTTATATTAAAATGTTATGTTTATACTAGTAATAAGTCAAAATTATAAATGAAACGGGTCAAAGCTACATAGAAAGTTTTGATTCGCTAAAGAAGAGTGATCATGTAAAAATTCATATTCAAAAGAAAACGCTGACGTCCAAATATGAGGGTTAATCATTCAATTAAAAATATATGTAAATAGTATGTTTTAAAAAAGTAAATATAATAATAATCTCAGCGGCTCGGTTCCTTAATAACTTGTCAAGAAGAAAGGATTAACGTTAATGTAAGATACTATGTTTCACATTTTCAGTTTAATTTTGATACATATCTAATTTATTCTAACATCGATGCTCTTGCAGTGTTGAAGGAAACCCATTTCTCAGTTTAGCAACATAATCATGCGCAAATAAAGAAGAAAAAATGGTGGCCGCTTAAAGCTATCTTGGTACCAGTATCAGTGGTTATTGTTTCTGTAGCCCATCTTGCAATTGCATGCACCACTACTTTTCTTCTATTGCCGACGACAAAACAAATCAGCAGACGTTGAAGGTACTTTTAATATTACAAGACAGCAATAAACATCAACAGTTAATGTCTGAAACTTTATGGCTTGTATGTAATCTCAGGGCAAGCATCAAATGTGCAAGAATCAGGTTGTTTGTCCCCTGCACCATCTGAACTTTATCTAACAACAAGGTTTAGTTACGCACAAATCAGAACAAAGACTAGTATTTTCCAAAGCCTCCTTGGGGAAGGAGGCTTTGCAAGTATATATATAAATTATTTCACATGATATAGATTATTAAATTAATATATATATATATATATTAAAAGATATACATCCGAGGGTTAATTATTTAATTAAAATATATAAAAATTATTTCACATGATATAGATTTAGGACTTATATAATTAACAAAATACTCAATTACATTTTTCCCATAGATGTATTGTGGTGAATAATATTCATTTTTTTTTCACTTATTATTTTCTGAACTTTAATAACTTACTATTTAGTAAATCATGTAATGTAAAATTAATCAATTGTAATTTATAAAAATTAACTTAACATTCTCTTATTTTTATATCTTTTTCAAACTTAAAAGTTATTCTACTATAGATAGTTAGCACTACATATGGAAAATAATCACTAATTTTCTATATGATATAAGAACATAAGTAACATTCATTTATAAATTTTAATAAACAATATTTGAAATAAATTTTTAAATTTAAAACCGTGCATGGCGTGGGTGATAATCTAGTATATATAGATGAATATTTTGAGCTATTGCTCAATCAATTTCATATGCAATTGCCCACCTTCTTCCTCAATAATAGATCTATAGTAGATGAAATTGTTTTCCGTGTGCATGGCAAAATTATTTTATGTTTAAAACACACTTAATACATATGAATTGTGTTTTACCGTCAATCATACGTTAAATGTTTTTGGTAATTAGTAAAAAAAATTGAAGAAGAAAAGAAATAAAATAGATATTATTCTCACTTGCTTGATGTTGATGCTAGAGTTCGGTTTCAACTTAGGGCTAAAGCAAATGAAAATTAAGTAGATCAAAGATTCAACAAACTAAAGAAAAAAGGAACGATGATTTTATTGATTTCTTCAAAGTACAAGGTTTCGATTATGATTTCTCTCTGATTACAATTGCTTGGCTTTCCTCTTATTCTAGCTCTCTTTTTATAGACCTAGGTTTCAACTACTTTCCACTCTTTCTCTGCTTATTTCTTGATTTGACTTCGCCCACCCGTTTCCTCTCCTTCCGGCGTAATCCTCGGAGCTCGGTGACTTACTCAACTGCAGTTAAAACTCCTCTTATCTACTTGGATTATCCATCTTCAGTGAGAGTGGGTCGGGTTATATGAGCCGAGAAGTGGGCCGTAAATGGGCCTAAGCGAAATTCAGGAGTGATTGGGCCATGTACCAACAATAGCCCCCAGCTCGTTTGGTTCGGTGTTTACACTGAACCTGGGAGCTATATTCTCGGAGGTCACTTATCATATCCCTTTTATTCCTGCTTTTGAATTTCAAAATAAGCCTCTAGCTGGCGACTCAGTTTCTTGCTGCGGAATATCCTCTCATGATAATATCCCTTCGCACTCCCTTTGTATATATATACATGCGGTTCCTTCGTTGTTAAGCATAATTTAAAGCACAATTTATCAACTAGACCATCAGGAGAATCATGGGTGAAAACAGTTCACTAGCAGCAGATCGGTCTCGCAGCTCTAAGTCCCCCAGTACGTCCGATTCCTATTACTTAATTCCTTCTCTCTTTCTTTGAAAAAGGTTACTTTTCCCTTTTTTTACTTTTATCTTTGTATATATATATTCTTAGGGAAGTTCCGAAGCTGGAATTCATCCTCTCACCATGGTGGCTCTAGACCGTGATCTCTGGTCTATCACCGCTCGACTTTGAGTGACAAGTGTGAACTTCCTCCTCCTCCTCAAGGGAACCTTCCCAAAAACGGGCTCGCACGTCGAGTGATGGTCGTGAGGAAGAAGAAGCTTGTGATCCTGATGTTCCCAGAGATACTGACTCCGGAGTTTCAGCGTATCAGTATCGTCATGGATCATCATCCTCCAATCCCAAATTCCAGTGGAGCTTTACGCATAACAGGGATTGCCCAATTCTGGAGGATAGAAATGGAATGTCCATCGTGCTAAGACATTTTAAACCTCGAGGATGTATCATACCTGCGCTGAGGAACATATCTGAAAAGGCCAATTATACGGAAGCTCTGGAGGTCTTTGGCTATATAAGCTCGATTTCTCTGTACTTGTTACCCTATGCTTGCGATTTCATTCTTCATCGTATATTTTATGCTTATTGCAGGCTATCGAGGCATTAAATAAATGTATAGGTGGTTATGAGGCTAAGCTCCCAAGTTCGACACCAAAAGAATCGAGCAAAACAGTCAACCAATTGACCAACATGCTTAGTTTTGCTCAGGATTGCGAAGCCAAGAACTTAGCTGAGATTCAGAAACTGCATTCTGAGTTATCATCTCTAAACAGTAAAGTCGTCGAGCTCGAAGAAACACTACAACAGGAGCGCGAGGCTCGAGAGACCGCCATTGAAGCAACAGTTGAGGCTTCTTTGAAGGATTTGACTGCGAAGTATCGCGAACGTTATGTTCTAATAAAGGCTCGACTCGATAGATGGAGCCTAGAGGAGGAGTTCGAGGTTAAAGTGGCTGATATTGATGCTCGTCTTGACCTGATTGGCCTGATACGAAGAGGTAATTTGAACCTTGATAGTGAGGAAGCTCGCTTGAAAGATAAGCAATTAGACCTTGAGCTCGACCTCAGAATGGCTGTTGCTTCTGACATAAATGGTGCCAATACCTCGGGAGGGTGTGGTCCGGAGAATTTAATGGATTCTGATGCTCCCCAGGCCGGTCCTTCTGATGCAGCCCGGTGAATCGATTAGTCTTCATCTCCTCTCGTCGTCATTATTACTCTTATTTTCTTCGGAACCATTTTTCTTTGTAATAAGACGATGACAAGGTCGTCGCTGTTCTTCTGCTATTTTCAGTTTTGTGATTTGCCGGGCTACCTGTTGGTTTCAAGACAATGGTAGCTCGGGTTTTTAGAATTTTATTTGAGTTTTATTTTGCGCCAATTTCTGATTGCTTTTGTTGGGCTATTTTGAATTCTTGATCTTACCGGGTGATCAGGCCGGTAGTCTAAGTCTTAATGGGCTTATGATTTTTAGCGCTCGTTATGGGCTTACAATTGTAGGGTTTTGTTCTCTTTTGTTATTCTTGGGCCGAAAGAGGCAATGTGCTTTCTAGTTTGGTGGTCCTGACGACAGACCATCAAATTTGGCGCGTGCTGCTCTGGTTGCTTTTGAGTGTGTGACCGTTGAGTTTAACACGTGCTCTCTCTGTACCGCTAGATTTGCCCATGTGGCGATCATCGCGTATATTTGCGTAGACATGCTTTAATCGTTCCCGAGAACTGGTATCATTGCGATGGGACGCTTCCACTTCCTTACGCTTCCGGACCGTCGGATGAGAATACGTGGCGAGCATCGCATCGCTTAATGTCAGCGCGCCAAGGTGGTTATCGAGGAGTAGGCTTTTAGCGCTAAGGACATGCCTCTACTCCTCATCTTCTCCGTTCTTCATTTTAGCTGAGTTTCTAAAATTCTCTCGTGGCACTGCTAACCTCTATAATCAGGTACTTAAAAATTCTCTTTTCTCTTTAATTTTTGTATTATCTTCTCCGCCGTCTCTTTCTGCGCATTCTCTGCCACTTATTTTTGAGTTCTTTTCGCGAAATGTCTTCCATTTCTCGACCCACGTCTGAAGACACAATTAGTGAGGGTACGGTACAACCCCTACGGCGGCAGAGAAAACGCCAGCAAAGATTAAGATCGTCGTCGGATTATCGGCTCCTTCGAGATCCGATGAAGACCCCATTGATGCCGTAGAGCATTTTGTGGAGGAGGAAGTCTACCGTTCTACTCCTCCTCAAGGCGAAGAAAATTTTGGTCCTCACCCTCAATCGGTGTTTACCCAGACTCTTCTCACAAAGTTCGGAGAGAAATACAGATTCCCGGAGGAATTGAAGACTCTTGTCCCGAGGCCGGGGACGTCACCAGAAGTACTGCTGTAGGGGTATCTCTGCGCGTACGCCCTTTATTTTACAGAGTGCGGACTCCGTTTTCCGATTCCTGTCGAGCTACTGCAATGGCTGGATGCTGTGGGGCTCTGCTTTTCCCAGATGTGTCCTTCCGTTATAAGGACGGCGCTTGTAATATTCACCCAGGATGTCGAGGTCGGGCGTCCGATATGCGGGGAGGATCTTAGATGGTTGTGCACCATCTAGAAGAATCCCAGGGGTCAGGGCACGTACTACCTATCACCCCAGAGAGGTCTGAAGGTCGTGGACGACCTTCCGAACAAAGACACGAAGAGGCCGAACCAAAATTTTTTCTTCAAGATCTGTTCTGCAAGTGTTGGTAACTTCCCAGTGGCGCGTATTTGAACATCGTGGGCGCACGAGCTCGGTGGGCACCCCGGAGTCGCGAATATTGATTCGACTTCTCTTTTTTTTGAAACATCATGGTAATTTTAACTATTTTAACGCCTTGTTTTTTGCACTTTCAAGAAGTTTCAGCTGTACTACATATCCGGAGATCGTCGAGTTCGCTGCTTTGCTGAGATCGGGTGGTGCTGCGTGGACTGCATTTTCATGGGAGAGACTTGACGCTGCTCTCTGGACTCCCCGCGTTGGTAAAGATAGCTCGCCTTATTTACCTCCTTCTTCCTTCTTCTTTTTTAGATATCTTTATCGAGGCGCTGTTTTGTCGTTTTCAATAGCTTATTATTTCTGTTTTAGTTACAAGAATTTCTCCGTTCAGCCGCATTAGCTCAAAGCCGAAAGGAAAAGCACGGACCAACGAGCTCCAAGCAATATGCCAATATCACTCCCAGCTCGATTGTCAAGGGACCTCGCCGCTGGGGTAATGATGGGTGATTTAGTTCCTGCCTCGGTATCATTATCAGATCCCCTGGCCCTTCCTCCTATTACTTCTACCGTGCTTTCTGAGGAGGTCGGGGCTGATGCTCAAATGGAGGATGCGCTTACATCTCCGACTTCAACTGAGGAGGAGCTGCTAACCTTAGTGGCTCCTTTGGAAAATACCGGGCCTGTCTCCGAGAACATGGAGATTGATGAAGGCCGGGCAAGTGATGAGGCGCCTGCTTCTTCTGCTGCTTTGGCGCCTGTGGCTGTCGAAGTGACGACATCTTTATCAACTTCGGCTACGGCGTCTACTCAGGTCTTGACCCCTCTTCCCCGTCCACTTAGTGCTGCAGAGGCGACCACGGTGATTTCACGAGTGGCGCCGGAGGACTGGAATGAGCCCTTATTTCCAAGCGATGGTACCTCAACGGCAGGAGCTGCAAGAACCCATGGTCGGTCGGCTCAAGATCCTCGCGCTGTTCTTTTGAAATTTAGGACTCCGGAGATGTGCATTCCTCCAGTTGAAGAAATGATCTTTGGTACGGAGTATAAGGCTATAGCGGACGCCGATGTTAAGGTATGTTTAATAGTTGTTTTCTTTGCTCGTTTATAATAGCTCTTCCTCAACTACTTTGTTTTTGTTGTGTTTAGGAAGTCATGATGCGGAACAAGTATATCGACTTCGTTGAGAGGCGTACAAGAGAGTGGGCGGCCGACGTCACTAGAGACTTGAAGCTTCTCATCGAAGAAACTACCACGAGGCATGAGGAAGAGATGTAGAGTTTCAAGGTCGTACACGATGAATTACTGCTAAGTTCGATGAGCACGAAGATGCGCTCCGCAAAGAGGAAAAAGAGCATGAGCGGCTTGAAGGGCTAAATTTCGAAGCTCTACTTTGAGCTGAGTCGGCTGAAATGCTCAACCGTGACCTGCAATGG